>WYDF02297549.1:0-15802 GCA_009867245.2 Adranes taylori | reverse complement strand
TTCAGAATTAAAGCTTTGAACTGGCGCGATTGGGTTCTCGCAGCCATCCAAAGACAACAACTCGAAAATTGCGTCTCCCTTGATTCTGGCCTGGAACTCTCCTTTTATGCGAATTTTCTGGCAAGGAAAGCATCCGTTGAGCTGTAGTGTTTTGCATAAGCCGATGGCTTTCGACGGCGTCTGCCGCAAAAAAGGCGCAAAAAAGGCGTCTGCTACCAAATGTTTAGGAAGGTTATACTTCCGGCCAATCAAAAGCCTCTTCCTGATACGTTAAGAAAATTTAAGGATCAAATTTGCATTATTTCGTTGACAGTTATCTAGCAAAAAATGTAAGTAGTGGTGATTTCTAAAAGTGGTGGGTCACACCAGCGGTGGTAATAATAGCTTGATGCGTCAAAATAGCAAAGTATCTCATAGAAAAATAAACGTTATTTTAAAATTATATTCATAAGAAAACTCGTTGGCTATATCGGAGCTTTATACTACCGTTTCGGTAGTACAAAGCCTTCGACGTGACCGTATGCCGCTCGTTTCTTATTCCCGCGTAATTATCTGCTGTTTTGTTGTATATATGTTATAGAAGCTGGCGGCCTTGCATCTTAACCGTTTTCTTTCTGGCTTTTATTTCTTTACATTTAAGATTATATAGGTTGGTTTTATATATTTTTTTCTTCTTAATTTAACTACTAATTGCTTATTGCGATTATTAATTAATTGAATTAATGAGAGTCCTATATCAATTTTGACACAATAACAGTGTAAAAATATCACTCTACTGAGCATTGTGCCAGGAGGGAAGGCTTTCTGTTATTCATCTCTGGCTCAATGATTTTAGCGTAATGAAAATTCATGTTTCTAGCGTAATAATTAAATGATTTAGGCGGATTTTACGAAAATCGCGTTTAATTTCGTTTTTGAAATCTGCAATGGCCTCAGGATGGTTGCTTTTAAAAAACCTCAGAAGAAATAATCCCAAACAGATTTAGTCGCGCTCCTTAGCGGCCAGCATTGTTGGTCTCCAAAACGAGAGATGACACGACCTTTGGACTTGGTTTGCAACAACGTCATTGTTTCGCGAACGGTGTGGCAAGAACCGCCTTCTATACTGTCTGTCTGCCCTGTCTATGGTCGGTAGACTACACAAAAGTACAATCAATTCTTTTGTCAGCATTTCTTGAAGAGTCCTGCAGTTGATGTCCGATTACTGCCCAAGACGTGGGATGGAGGTGTTTGTTTGTTCTGACACTCACAGTCGCGATATTTTTAGCGGATCTTTTGATGCGATGACGGCTAAGATCTCTCCACTTTTAATGAAACATCCTTTGGAATTTCTCGATATAGTTTGCAAAAGCAGATCTATGGTTCTTTATGCACGCCAAACTCGTCACTGTAACATTTCCCCGTGTTTGTAATAGGTTCTCACTATTAACAAACGTTCTTCCAAAGTGTAACAATCATTTTCTAAATATCAGCGTATTATTTAAGACACTACCAAATACGGTTGGTTGAACAATTGTCACACGAAAATAACGCGCGCTTTAAATTTGAAGTTCTTGTTAAGACTTAATAAAAGATGTATTAATCTAAAAATTATGCAAATAAAAATGTTTTTGCATATTAAAAAAAATGTTATATAGGTATTGCGTCGTAATCCAACAACAGTGGAATGTTTCGATTTAGCTCAATCAAATAGCGAGCATAGTCGTCATTGGTTTTTTAAAGGCAAGATGATTATTGATGGCATCGAACAGGAAGAATCATTGATTGATATGATAATTAAAACTCAAGAGAGTAGTAATCCGAACAATGTTATTAAATTTAGTGATAATAGCAGGTATTGTAGCACGTTTTCAGTTGATTTTATTTAATATTTAAAATTTAGTTTGAGACTTTAGCATTAAAAAATATTTCTAATTTCAATTTAGTGCGATTCGTGGTTATTCTCATCAAGCTGTACGTCCATTGCATTCGGGTCGATGTAGTGAACTATGTGTAACACCTGTGGATTCCCATTTGATTTTTACCGCCGAAACACATAATTTTCCGACTGGGGTAGCGCCTTTCAGTGGCGCAACAACAGGTCCTGGCGGGCGTATACGTGATGTCCAGTGTGTTGGCAGAGGCGGTTACTGTATTGCCGGCACAGCTGGATATTCAGTTGGAAATTTACTTATACCTGGTAATAAGACATGTTTATCAAAATAGTAATTATTGAAGTCTTACTTCAGTTTTATTTTAGTGCTTAGTTTTCCCTTTCATTCTGTCGAAAGTTAAATGTCTGATAATATGTTTTATTCACCTTTTTAGATTATCCTCTCTCATGGGAGGAATCAACAGCGAATGAATCATATCCTCAAAACTTTGCTCTACCACTGGAAATTCTCATTGAAGCATCGAACGGCGCAAGTGATTATGGTAATAAATTTGGCGAACCATTAATTTCCGGATTTACACGTACATATGGTGATCATGTGCCATGTGCAACGTTATCGTCAGCACCATTCAGTGGTATGAATAAGAAATCAAATGGTATGGCGGAAACTAAAGAAAATGTATTCGAGCGAAGAGAATGGATCAAACCTATCATGTTTAGTGGAGGAATTGGTTTTATGGAAGCGAGCATGACGGAAAAGATGAAACCGCGCATTGGGGATCAAATTGTGAAGGTACAGCAGATATTTTTAAGATTGTGACAACTCATCTATATTTAAACATGAATTTTTATTAATAAATATAGGTTGGAGGTCCAGTTTATCGGATTGGCGTTGGTGGAGGTGCCGCAAGTTCGGTTGAAGTTCAAGGTGATAATAAAGCCGAACTTGATTTCAACGCTGTACAGCGCGGTGATGCTGAAATGGAAAACAAAATGAATCGAGTTGTAAGGTATATAGAGTTCGATAATATTTTTTCAGTTCATTATCTAAATGAAACATAACGGCCGGTTTTTCGCCTGAGGCAACGAGGCTATGCCTAAAGCCCGCTTATGCAAAAAAAAACCGGTCCCCGATGTCTTACATTGCATTGCAATCTATTTTACTTTTATTTAGCTCTCTTTGAAAGGAGCTCCATTAAATACCCATGAGGGCTTTTGCAATTTATAAGGCGACTCTGCTTCTATATAATTTATAAACTTTGCAATTTTTAAACAGTAATAATTGTGATAAATTTGGTGAACATATTCATATGCTTAATTTATTTCTTGCGCTATATCAATGAAATTCGTACCTCTCAAATATCTGTCTGCACTAATTTTTTAGCACAGTACAAATAATGGTTTCCCGTGAAATTTACAAAAGCATTTCTACACAGTATAACAGCAGCAAATTTCAGTAGTATATCATTAAATTTACTACTGATTGCCTAATTGCATTAGTAGTAAACAAATTTTTAAATTATAGTGCAATCCATTAAAAAGCACTTTCGCCAATATGTTTCTTTACAATGTTTCTTTCAATATGTCTTTGACTGTGTTTACTATTATTATCTGTACCTGTCCTATCTAAGCATTTCATTAAGTGGACCATAATTTATCGATTCCTGAGTTAACATAAATTAATAACGATTTGAAATAGTTTTTCACTGTAATATGTAGCTAATAAATGGAGGTTTTCAATTTACGTTATAGTAATTTGGTAATTCAAGTCTACGGACTTCTTAGAATAGTTTATAATAATTATATTAAAATTATATAAAGCTTCATTAGCATGGGACTTGTAGTAAGGCGACTAAATGCCAAATTCCAATATTGGCGCACTAGAGATATATAAATAAATAAGGAAAGGCATCCACATTAAAATCTGTGCTAAATTGATTCATATAACTTTGTGAAATTAAATTTTATGAATCAATTTAGCACTACTTTAATACAAAATTTATAAGCTTTTAAATACCATATAAAAAGATAAAATGACGTGAATATATTAAATTAGGTAATACAAGTTTTATAAATTATACAAAATGTAAAAACCACCAAACATTCTAGATAGTAGTGGATCCCCAATCCGAATCTATTTAATAAATTAAGAAATAGTAAGCAATTTTGATCTTTTTTTAATTTTGTTTTAAGCTCATTTAGTGATATATTGAAAATACCTCATGACCGAACATTTATACAAATTTACTTCTAAATTGTTGTTATCAAACCAACTCTTACACAGAAGATTGGCTGAAGGACTAGATTTCTTCTTGCACTCCTGCAAACGATAACGAATTAATAAATATCGTATTAGCGGTCTATCTTACATGATAATGGTCAATTTAAACTCTAACGATTGCTTAGCGCTATGGTATACGAATTTATACCCGCTGTATTTTTTATGCCGTCCAAATATGCAAAATGGTTATTGAAAAACAAAAAAACCAAATTTCAGCGCGTAAGCGACAATGCTCGCTGACAAAAAAAACGATTCCGTCCTAAACTATTGACGGCTTACTTAAGACGCTTCTCCCTTTCTGGCCCTTCGCGTCAGCTAATAACGAAACTGGTTCATATAAAACACACCACGACTAGGCGCATCTGTGGCTAAACTAACAATATTTACAAGGGGTAGACGATAAGTTGGGACAAACGATTTAGTGCGGCAGCAACAGTTCCATTAATTGAGTTAATGTAGAATTCTATCAAAAATAAATACATTTTCTTTCATTCGCTCAATAACTTATGTATTATTTCGTAGAGCTTGTCTCGAAAGTGGCCAATCAAATCCTATTCGTAGCATCCATGATCAAGGTGCAGGTGGGAATGGTAATGTATTGAAAGAATTGGTAGAACCTGCAGGTGGCATTATCTACGCTGATAAGTTTGATTTGGGCGATCCAACGATTAATGCCTTAGAACTATGGGGTGCTGAATATCAGGAAAGCAATGCTATGTTATGTGCTCCAGGTGCAGACTCAGAAAGGTTAAAATATTTAACTCATAACTTTCTAACATTCATTATTTGAGAAAGATTAACAATTTTCGACGCAATATATTTTTAGATTGAAAAAACTGTGTGCAAGAGAACGATGCCCTGTGAATTTTGTTGGTGAAGTAACCGGTAGCGGAAGGGTTGTTCTTGCTATGGATGAAAAGCAGGAAATAACTCCATTCAATTTGGATTTAGATTTAGTGTTAGGTAAATTATCTTTTAGCTATAAAAATGTATTAGAATATAAATCTGTTAAGAATAATTATTAGACACAAAATTTTATGAGAAAGTTAATTTTAGGTGTCCATTAAACTAAAACGTATTCATTTTAATATCGGTGTTGTAAATATGTCCGATTATTTCGTTAAACTGAATATAATATATTTACCATATAATATAAGATATTAAATGAGGGTTATTCAAAAAGAATGAATCAATTTCGTCACTCAATTTCTTCAATTCTTAAGCATTGTCATGGAATGAGTTACAGATCATTTAAAGGACTTACCTAACTTTCGAATGATTTTTCTGTTTTTCACCCGGCAACGTTCAGTTATTCATTTGTTCTCGGACTGGCGAGTCCAAGATGTTCTGCGTTCTCGAGTTTGCGGAATGTAGTCTGGTTGTCACGGTACACTCGGACTTTTCGAAGGCGATTCGATATTAATCCGCCCTCTTCTAAGAACATACAATCGTAGCGTCGTCAGTTTTAAGAGAGTCTGTATCTGAGATTCAGTTTTAAGAGAGGAGTTTCAGATGAACACATGATTCTTCAATTCAGCTTCAAGCTTGCAATTCTTCAATTCACTGTCTGGAGTATGCTAAGAAAACTTCTGCATTTGAAACCATGCAGCTCGTTCAGATAGTTATTTATGACGACAAAAGGAAGCGGGTGGAATTTTCCGATTCGATGGTGGAATTGATGGAAGACGAAACACGTTTAATTTTTAGTGATGAAAAGATTTCTCAATTGAGGCAAATGCCACAATGCTTTTGATTAAAAGTCTAAATAATTTTAATCACGGATAATGGTGTCCATATAGTGTTTAGAGCCAATTATTTATCAAGAACTAATTAGAAAAAAATCTTAGTGCCAGAGCTAAGATGACGGACCTTTGATTTGAAAAGCAGCTGCATTTAAACGCCAAATAATTTTAACGAATTATGTTACTATTTTAACTAAGCTATTCATATGTTTATTTTCATAGGGAAAATGCCACAAAAAGTTTATAATTTAGTACGTCGACCAACTCCAAAACATGAATTACGTTTACCACCCGGTTTAACGATTTTTTCCGCATTGGAACGCGTCCTCCGTTTACCAGCAGTCTCAAGCAAACGATATTTAACGAATAAAGTAGATCGTTGCGTTACTGGATTGGTCGCACAACAGCAATGCGTTGGACCATTGCATACACCTCTTGCGGATGTTGCTGTTACCGCATTATCACATTTCGGAAACGTAAGTTATATGATAAAATATGTTTAGTATAAATTATACAAATGTTTAATGTAACATTTTTTTTATTGGTGGAAAAACAACTTTAATGACATGGAGAATTGGATATGAATTTGTCATTCTTTTAGTCATAAGATTTAGTTTCTAAAGTTATATCTCTATCTCGATAGAATACTTGATAAGGATTCTGCTTTTTCGATTTGATCGTGTATGTTTAAATTGCGAATAGTTCTGACACAGAGTACCATCAATCTGTTCAAGAGAAAACCCAATTTTTCTGTATGTAGGGATGTATATGCAAACATACATATATATAATATATATATATAGTGTGTGTGTGTGTGCGTAAATTGGATTGACAAAATGTTTATCCAAATAGATCAATTTTATTGTGCGTGTTGGAACAATATACAATGCACATAAAACATATTTACTTATTGAATGCGAACAAATGAAATTACTTGGAACTAAACGAATATTTATTATAGATAGTATTTATTTTGTGTCTGTTGAGGGCTATTTACTTAAATAATTAATAACTCCAGGTTTGATCAATTATAAAGATCAAATATAAAGACTTCACTATTTCAATAAATTCAATCTGTTAATTATTTAATGCCACCTTGTTTATTCTTCTGCAATTATCATTTAAAAAATTATGTTAACTGAGAGTATCGAATTTATTACATTTTAGGAAGGTATAGCTTCTTCAATCGGCGAACAACCTATTAAAGGTCTCGTCGATGTGGGGGCAGGCGCTCGCATGACCGTAACAGAAGCACTCAGCAATTTAGTTTTTGCTGGAATCAGTGATTTGCGCGATGTCAAATGCAGTGGCAATTGGATGTGGGCTGCCAAACTGCCGGGAGAAGGAGCTGCTCTTTATGAGGCGTGTGGCGCTATGACTCGCGTCATGCGCGAATTAGGAATAGCTGTCGATGGTGGAAAGGATTCATTATCTATGGCAGCACGTGTTGGTGTGTTATATGAAATTTTTTATTCATCAATTCGTTTTGGCAAATATTTTTTTGTTTCTATCTAGGCAAAGAGACTGTTAAAGCACCAGGGACACTTGTTGTTTCCGCGTACGCACCCTGTCCTGATGTGAGGAAAATTGTAACACCTGACCTAAAGGCTCCTTCTATGAATCAGAAGGGCATTCTACTACATGTGGATTTAAGCGGTGGACGGACGCGTTTAGGTGGATCAGCACTTGCCCAATGTTATAATCAATTGGGTGATAGAGCCCCAGATTTAGATCAGCCTAGAGTTTTAGTGAATGCTTTTAATGCTACACAGGTTTGTTCATATTTCCTTTTACTGGATATTGAATGAGATTGAAGCATATGAATCTGTAGGTCTTAATCAAAGATGGTTCAATTTTATCTGGTCATGACATCAGCGACGGCGGTTTGATAACTTCTTTATTAGAGATGTGTTTTGCTGGAATGAGCGGAATGTATGTGAATATTGGTCATCGCAACGGAAGAGCTCTGGAAATTTTGTTTAGTGAGGAACCAGGCTGGATTTTAGAAGTTTTAGAAAAAGATTTGAACCATTGTATGATCGTTTTTAAGGTTATCTAATGATTTATTTTCAAAGTTATTATTTACTTCTAATTATATTTTTGTAAATCATCAGGAATATGATGTTCCTGTTTATAATGTTGGTAATAGCATTTGCTACGGTATTCGTTCTCAAATTACAATAAATTGCAACAACGCTTGTCTGGAAAGTACAGTATTGCCATTAATGAAAATGTGGGAGGAAACCAGTTATCGTTTAGAATTGAGACAAACAATCCAGAGATGCGCTGAAGCTGAATTTGATTCTTTAGATAAACGTTCAGGACCAAAGTAAATTGCTAAAGAAGTACATGAATATAGTGATATTTCGGTATAACTCTTTAATCTATTCGGTTCAGTTGTATTATATAATTCTGTATGAATGGTATATGTAATTTATGACAGATGGAGTGGCGAAATCGTTCACTATTTTTATTCTAAAGTTTACGCGTAAAAACAAAATCACTGAAAAATTTAATTCTTTTACTACACGCTTTTGAACCTGTGAAACATTTTAAATTAAAGTAATTTCTATAAATTATTGTAATTTAAACGTATTGATTTTGTATTTGTTAGAACAATTAGTGGACATGCATTACATTCATATAGTAGTTTTACTTTTATGTTTTACACAATATAAAAACCGTATGTTCTATAAATAACTTAACCGATCAATAACTATTTTTTAACATTTAATTCTAATCAATTTTGGGCAATGAAAAATTAAATCTTTTGAACATTCAGTGTTGTATGCGTTTATAATTCTGTCAAGTAAGTGTTCGGAAGTTCTCATTCAAAGCCCTTGAGAAATAATCTTTAAATTTTTTGTCTGTTGCAATTTCATTATGCAGAATGTTGAAAAAGACATGTGGTGGATTAGTTTTATCCACAATTCAAGCATGCGAACGACTCAAAGCATTTAGAAATGTGTGAATGTTTTCAACGGATAAAAACAACAATTTGAAACATTTTTATTTTCTTAAAATTGTGGGATAACCATACATTCAGGTTTTAAAATATTACTTTTCGAACTTATAAAATAGCCCACGCGTAACGTATTTTCATTCACAATCTGGCCCGACATCTAAAAGATTTGGCCATCCCTGCTTTTCTAATATGCAGAACGGTAGCAACTGACATTCTGACCCGGTTTTTTTGTCTCTCAAGGCAGAAATAAATAGCACACCGTTTTCGTTCCAAGACATGAGTTGCATTCACATACCAAAAATCAGTTTTCGCGTACAAACAGGATGTATACTAAGTTGGATTTATTCTAAAACAAGAGTGTACCGAGATATCACTATAAATAATCTCAAATATATCCATAATAACTTAATAACAATTATAACTTAATAAATTCCAGATATAATCTCACTTTTGACCCTGATGCAATATCAAATGTACAACGTGATCAAATTATACCGGTAGCTGTTTTACGCGAAGAGGGTGTTAACAGTGATCGCGAAATGTCAGCAGCTTTGATTCGAGCCGGTTTTCAAGTATGGGATGTCACCATGGAAGATTTAATTACTGCTGATGCTTCTTTGGAAATGTTTCGTGGTGTTGTATTTCCTGGTGGATTTAGTTACGCAGGTAGCTGATTTCATTTCTATTCAATAAAATGGCTTTAAATAAAATTCCTTTCAATTTTCGTTAGATGTTTTGGGCTCAGCTAAAGGCTGGGCAGCTGGTATTCTTTTCAATTCGAAACTATCCGACCAGTTTCGAGCATTTTATGCTCGTAAAAATACATTTTCGCTTGGAATTTGTAATGGTTGTCAACTGATGGCACTGATCGGATGGGTCGGAAATGATGACACAAATAAGTCTACTGGAAGTGAAAAAATCGACGATGGACGAGGATTTAAACCTAAAATTATGCTTGAACATAACCGATCAGAAAGATTTGAATGTAGATGGAGTACAGTACGAATAGAACAATCCAAAGCAATGATGCTTAAGGTAATTAAATTAGTTGTTTTTGGCTTATCGTGTTTAATTGATTTAAGTTATTAGTAATATTCGATATCTGAAAGTCTTATGGTATGAACAGATTTTCGTAACGTTTTAAGTAATATATGTATTCTAAATAGTGAAGTCGTTGCCATGAAACATAATAAAAATGAACTGGATCTACAATTAGGAAAGATAAACATGGAAAGGCCATGAAATTAGCTAGGACTAAAATACCGAGTGCAGCAGACGAAATTCCAACAGAGGATTTGGAATATTAAATCAATGGTCCTACTATTCAATGTCATCTACCAGAAACGAGTAATCTTATCCGATCAGTTGAAATTATTATTCTCAACTAATATACTAGGAGACAGCTAAAGCATGGGGTGATTATCGCATTATAAATCTAATAAAACTTAACTTACCACATAATTAAACTTACCTCTAAAGATCATAAAATGTAAATAAGTCTATTTTATAAAATAAATAAAATTTATATTATTTCATTAACTAAATATGTAAATTAATTGAAAATTAAGATCTATAAATATTATTTTTGATTAGGAATAAAATAATTAAGTAACTCAGTAAAGGATTAACTACTCAGTTCCATTAAAACTACTCAGATTCTGTCAAAAACTCGATACAAGGAAATACTTGTCTCGAACTGAATCTGAGAAACAATTTTAGACTCGGCCGATTTTGTTGACTTGAGGCTCAATTCAAAGCTCGACGACTTTCGAGCATTTTCTGTAGTTTTGTTTGCAAGAGGTATGAGGTTTCAGAATCTGATGGAAGATCTGCGATGGCTCTTGTTAATAGTTTTATAGACACAGTAAAGCAGCGAATCAAAAATGAGATTAAAAGACATTTTAGACTAAAAAATATTTCAATTGCGTTGAATGAATGGACAAGTATCGGTAATTGCGAGCATGATTACTCAACATGAACCTTCATACTGTTTCATTAAAATGCATCAATCTTGAAAATTTTTGGTAGTTGTCTTTCAGACAAAAAAAAATGAATGAACGGTTGAAGTTCTTCTCACAAATCTTTTATAATCTCATATCTCAATCTTTTATATTATCTCAATATCTCATCTTTTGATCTTTCGTTAAACACGATATTATTGTCTCCACTGGTGATAAGCAAATGTTATGATCAAGTTTATTTATTTATAACAAAATAATTTTATAAAGATAATTTTCTGGCTCTAGGAGCTTCATTCAAGGATGTAAGAGATATTTTTGACGAAATGAAGTCTTTATCTTTAACAAATTTGAGATAAAGGTTGAACTGTTTAAGGAACATATAAATATTGTGAGACAAGTTGTAATTTCTTTGATTTGATAATACTTAAGTTAAACAAGACAAGTTAAACTTTGGTGCTGATGCTCTGCTTTTTGGGTGCTGAATTTGTAGAATTTTACACTTCTGAACACAAATTTTTGATATATTCTCTAATCTCAAATCATTACCCACTTGTGATTATGACATATCACAAACTAAATTCCTTCTCAAACGTTTCGCAACTGTGCCAGATTTTTTATTCACTCTGTAATGGACCTAGCAAATCTACAGTTACCAAATCATCTCATCGAAAGTTGAGGTGTGTACATCGCGTAGTATTTTTCATAATTTCCTGATTTCCAGCAATATCTCCTCTGAATAGTTTTTAACATTCATTGGTTTCCTACTCGCCCAGCCATATACAATATACACAAACATTTTGAAACATACCTTTTTAGGCTCAGAAACCTTTAAAATGTGTTCCTCAAAATCAAAAATTCTCAAAAACAAAAATTTTCATGAATTTTTGATTTTGGGAATTGGTGATATGTCATATAATTGCAAGTAGGTAGTGATTTGAGTTTAGAGAATATATCAGAAATTTGTGCTCAGAAGTGTAAAATTCTATAAATTCAGCACCCAAAAAGCACAGAGTATCATCAAATCAAAGAAATTGCAACTTGTCTCACAATATTTATATCTTCCTTGAACAGTTCAACCTTTATCTCAAATTTGTCAAAGCTTAAGACATCAGTGATTTCATCAAAAATATCTAACACGACCTACGTCCTTATAAACACAATAAAGCAAAATAAAACTGAAAATTTCAAAGCAAATACTCTACCTTCAATTTAATTTTTGTGGAACTAGCGCTTTAAAAGTGTCAAAGCGAAGATTTCGTTTTTACTCTTTTCCTTCTGTTGAGATAGAAATATTTATTTTTAAAAAGAATTCTTAAAAGAAATACTGGATTCGATGATTTCATAAATTCTATTTTATTTTACTTTTAAGGGTATGGAGAATTCCATTCTTGGCGTATGGACAGCGCATGGAGAAGGACGTTTCACATTCGCTGACGATGCAATGACAAAACCATCAATTTATACCGATCTAGTGCAATCCGGTTGTGTTGCGTTACGGTATACTGATGATTCGGGTACTCCAACCGAATCCTATCCGGCAAATCCGAATGGTAGTCCCGAAGGTCTTGCTGGATTGTGCTCGAGAGATGGTAGACATTTAGCTATCATGCCACATCCAGAAAGGTACATTTATAGATTTATTTTTGACAAATAAATTTTATTGTTATAAAATAGAGCATTAGTTATCAAAACAATTTTGTTTAGTCTTAACTATATTGTTGTTATCAATTACCAAATAAACAGCAGATAGAATCTGAACTATACATTTACTGAAAATTATAAGATATATACTTTACCAAATATACACTCGACAGATATACACAAATATACAGTCAGATGAGGAAATCAAAATATTTTATGAAGATGCGCTACAAGCACCGCAACCCATTACACAGTCTTAATGAATGATTTTATTGCGAAATTGAACAAGACGATGCAGACTTACGATAGGGATCATATGTACATCCCAAGAAATGTCAAAGCGTACCAAATAAATGCATTTGGAATTTCTCATGCATCATAAAATGTATGCGTGGTATACATTTTTCAGCAAATCGCCTCACAGAAAATGAACTTCACAAGTTTTAACCAGTTTATTCAGAATGAGATTGATTATGTATCATCGAACAAGAAAAATATCTCTGATGTCACAGTCCTAAATAAATTTCGAATTGGAAGTGAATGATTCTGTTGAACTATTTGAGTCCACATAGAAATAAATTTACAAAATGAGAGAACAATTTATTTTTCAATGACAATGAATGAATTTCAATGAAATTATTTTTCAATGAAAATGAATGAATTTCAATGAAATTGAAAAGTGTGTACAACACTTAGACCTTGGGATTAATATAGGCAGAGACATGCAAACTTACGAGGGTAGAAATGGTCTTGCATGGGTGGCATTGGATGAATTGAATAAAGTCTTAAAGTCAGATATTCCTTATAGATGAAGACATTTAATCAATCTGTTCTACCTGCCTTAAGTCTGCCAAAGACACACGCACAATGACCAGAGAATGGAGACAATACGAATGGCTCAAAGGGCTATGGAGCGCTCAATGCTAAGCGACTAAAGTACAAGACGCATTCGAACGAACAAACCTTAAAATGGATCTGGGCGGTCCATGCTCCAAGATCTGTAGGTGACTATTGGACAAGAATGTAGGCCTCGTCAAGATGAAGTTCGAGAGTACCTACGTCCATTCAACAATAGAATGCCGTAGACTAGAACTTATTGATGATACTGATTGTTCTATTATTTTTACTATATTCTGTTATTGTTAACAAAGAAAAAGTTCAACAAAATAGTGGAAAACAAATTAAATTGCACTGAAGTAAAAAATTTCAATGAACTTAATCAAATCATTCAGAAAGCAAAAAAAGAAAGTGAATATATTATATTATAAACAAAAAACACAAAAATGACTGGATAACATGAAAAATAGTATCGAAAAAGACGTGGGCAACAATAAACGAAATCTTACAAAAAAAAAACAAAGGAAAGGACAGTAAAAAATCATTATGACAGAAAAAGGCTAACAAACAAGATGTCAGTGTGACAGACAAGTCAGTGAGAGATTTAATGATTATTATATATCAATGGGCCAAGATATAAAACAAACACAAGAAATATTCCAGAAGAAAAACACATAAAAACCATGTTTTTAAATCCTACAAACAAAAATTCTACGAAGTGGAAGATATTATATCGAATTTAAAAGATCAAAGCTCTCCAGGACTAGACTACATAAGCACAAAGGATGTGAAATCAATAATAAAACTAATATCACCGATTGTGACAGATAATCAACAATATAATAGAAAACGGAGAGTTCCTGAGGAACTAAAAGAAACAGAAGTGGTACCGATCTTTAAACAAGGGGAGCGATGAAAATAAAAATTAGAGGCCAATACCACTACTAACAACAACAACTTTTACAAAAATTACAGAAAAAATAATTCAAAATAGACTGATTGACTTCATCAACAAAACAATAGGATTTGACCCAAAACAGTACGGGTACCAAGAAAACAGTGGAACGCAATGCGCCCTATTAGAATACACGGAAGAAGTAAGACAAGGAATAGATAGTGTATCAATTTTATAGACTTCTCAAAGACCTTCGACACTGGATCAAAAGCAATTACTAATCAAACTGCAGATGATGGGAATAAGAGGAAAAGCGTACCAACTATTTGAAACATACCTAACAAATCGCACACTAGTTAGAATTAAATCTACAAAGGGAGAAAAGAAAGAAACAAAAACAGGAGTATCACAGTGATCGATAGCAGGGCTTATACGTTACTTACTATATGTACAAGATATAAAAATGGAGAATAATTACTACAGTTATGCGGATGATACGGTACTAGTATTTACTGGAAACTGTTTAAAGACACTTCAAAATAAAATCCAACAAAATTTAGATAAATTTAACAACTGGCAAAAAGCAATAATTTAATAATAAATGAAGACAAAACAAAATATATGATATCAAATAACAAAAATAAAAAGATACAATCCATCAAATTAAATATAAAAGAGACGGAATTAAAACAAGCAGAATAATATAAATATATTGGCATATGGATAGACAAAAGACTCAACTGGAACAAACATATGAAAGAAATTAAAAAGAAAATGACTAACTTAACTGGAGTATTCAGAAACTGTGGTAAAGTGGTAAGTATTAAAACTAAAAAAATTATATATGTATATCATGCACACATAAAAACTCATTTCAGACATCAACTAAGTATTTGGGGAAACTGCAATGAAAAATTAATGAAATCACTACGAAGAACACAAAATAATGAACTCATATAAAGAAAGAATAAGAAAAAAGAAACAAAAAAGCGAATCATGTTACAAAAAAAAACGAAGAATAACATAATTATGAAACAAGGATATTCAATAAATAACGTAAGGACAAACATGGGAGTAAACAGTACTCTAAGGGAAAGCATAATGAAATATAATCAAGTACCAGAAATAATAAAGAAAAATAGCTCATATTTTCTATTAAAAAAAATACAGGCATGAGAAACAATAGCAATAAAAAACCACAAGATGATATATTCAAAGAAAAACGTAACAGGAAAAGCAGACTAGAAGACAAGAAAGAAATAAAAGGCCATATTATGATAAAAAAGGACCATCACACCAGCATCAAAAGTTTGCTGAATTTGGTTCCCAAAAATGGATTCCAAAGGAGAAAGACTTGAAGATTTTTATTAGTTTAAACTTCAATTATTTTCACTTTAATTACATTCACTACAGTGAACGCTAGTGTACGCAAATTTGTAATCTAATATCTTATCAATTTTGTGCTACTTTTATGTAAATAATTAATTGTAAACAATATTTCGTATAATACTTTGTAACTAACTTAGTTGGAATAAATTTTTTTTTTCGCTTAGTAGCGTGCACCTCCAAAGAATCTCAACTTCAGCACCTTTAAAAAGACGACGTCA
>WYDF02297538.1:5697-15805 GCA_009867245.2 Adranes taylori | reverse complement strand
AATCTCCCAACAATATACAATCACAGCAGGGAGTGGAGTTTTAGTGGGTAAAAATCGCACATTGAGGTTGAAAATTGAAATTCAAAATTAATTCGATTCCTGATAGAGCAAATCCAATTAGTTGGGTTAATGAAGCAGTGAATGAAATCATCAAGAACGCAACCAAGGTTGTGCGTCCTACGGATAAAGTTGGCTTCACGTTCTGCAGCAAAGGTTTCAAGCAAAAATTGCCTGGTTGGCTTGGATTTCGTGATTCTTCAGAAGTCAAAGTCGGAGATGTATGGCGCGTACTGGAAAGTATATTTCAAAGTAATTCCGCTGGACTAAACACCGATACGTTTTGTTTGGGTATAACATCGGTAAGAATGCCGGTAGAAAGCGGAAAAAGACGATCCAGTACTTATTACAATACATTTGAAGAAGAAATTTTAGTATACACAGGAATTGTGCCTATAACAAATATAGATAATATGTCCTTACTTAGAGCTCTGATTGTTGCACTAACGAATGTTAATAACAATGCGAATTATCGAAAAATTCGAAGAGATGTTGGAAAATACAGCAATTATTGAAAGATACAGATGTGAAAGAAGGTGCCGGAATTAATGAGCTGCAGCAACTACAGAATTATTTAAGCGAATACCAGATTACTGTCTATAATTATTGTAATAAAGAACGAGCCGTTATGTTTAATGATCCGGCTGCAGAAAAGAAACATAATTTAATTATCACAACAATCACTACAATGTAATTACATCATTAATCTCTGCCTTCTGCTGCATCCACTATTGTGAATATTGTCAAGTACCATTCAGCGAAAAAACCAAACATAGATGCGAAGCTACATGTCCATGCAGTCAGCGATCTTCACCATGTAAAACTGCAGATAACATTAATTGCAATGAATGCAATAGGAAAATTCGGAGTGCCGTCTGCTTTTAAAATCATAAGAGTTCATCGTCTAAAAGCAAAACGTTGTGTGACGATATTAAGCGCTGCAAAGAATGTTTCAAAACATATAAAACTGATAAGTAGCATGTATGTAATGAGATTATCTGTAAAATCTGCAGAAAAGCACAACGAGAAGAGCATTTATGTTTTATGCCACTTGATCATGGTTCGCCGGAATTAAACGATAAGTACAATTTTTGTTTTCCACGATTTGGGGAGCAAGCAAGAAGAATCGATTTCTGAAAATGCAATAATATATATCTATATATATATATATACCAAATCTTTGCGTTTTTGCTCAGAGATGTAATAAATGTATTGAAAAATTCGAATATGAGAAACTTTGTCTGAAATGCGGTGTCAGACTTCAAAGTGCTATTAACAGATAAATGTGTTGAGCGCTTCATGAACTACTTATTGAACATTCGAAAACTATTTAACCGAGTTGTTGTGTTTGCTCACAATGGTCAAGCATTCGATCATCAATTCTTTTTACGATACGTATTGGAAGAAACCGATATAAAACTGCATTTGACTATGCGCGGCACGAAGATCTTGGTAATGGAATTATACAACGTAAAGTTTATTGATTATGTAAACTACTTCCCGATGTCATTATCGAAATTACCTAAAGCATTCGATCTGTCAGATGTATACAAGAAAGGATAATTTCCGCATTTATTCAACACTACGCAGAACCAAAATTATATTGGTACTCTGCCAAGTAAATAATTTTACGATTGCGATAGTATGATCGTAGAATACAGAGAAATTTTTTTGAAATGGCATGCACAAGATGAAATTGATGAATTTAACATGAAAATCGAGATCGTTGAATACTGCACGAGCGACGTAAACATTTGAATGGTGGCATGTTTAAAATTTAGACAAATGTTTCTAAATGAATATAATATTTGTCCTTTTACTGAGGCATGTACGATTGCTTCTTCATGTAATAAAATATTCAAACGAAATTATTTAAAGTGAGATACTATAGGTATTATACCAAGAAATGAATATCGTTGGTGCGATAACCAATCTAAAGCTGCAATTAAATGTCTTATTTACGAAGAGAATAATAGAAATATAACAATCCATCATGCAGAGAAAGGAAAAGAAATATAACTGGCTGGAATTCGAGTCGATGGTTATTGCGAAGAAACCAATCAAGTATTTCAATTTATGGGATATTTCTATCATGGATGCATTCAATGTTTCAACGTGAACCGAGACAAACCGATTTATAAAGAAAATGTAGATACGCTCGACTCATTATTTGAATCTGCTGAAGCAAGAAGATCACGACTTCAGAAACTCAGATATGAAGTGATCCAATGTTGGGAATGTAATTTTACGAAAACCTTTTAGACGATCCAGCGCTGAGGCAAACTTTAGAACGTCATCCACTTTTATTGTATTCACCACTCGTGGCTCGAGATGCATTCTATGGAGGAAGCTGTGGTAATACAAATACTTATTATACGAGTTCTGGAGAGAAAATAAAATACATAGATATTTGTTCATTATATACTTGGGTATATAAGACTGGTAAATTACCATTTGGACATCCAGAAGTACTAGTAGGAAACAAATGCCTGAATCTAGATTAACAACAATCAAATGGACTAATAAAATGCAAAATTGTTCCACCGAATGCGCTATATCATCCGGTGTTACCAGTCAAGATGAACGATGAACTAATGTTTGTTCTTTGTCGGACTTGTGGAATTGAAATGTCAAATAATAATTGTAATCATGATAACGAAGAACGAGCGTTAATTTCTACATGGGTAATAGATGAAGTTAATAAAGCAGTGTCGCTAGGATATAAAATTTTGGAAATATATGAAATCAGGAAATATAATGTTCGGCAATATGATAAAGAGAATAGAGTCGATGGATTAATTACCGAGATGATGAATAAATTTATTAAAGTCAAACAACAAGCATCTGGCTGGCTGAGTAGTTGTATAGACGATACTTCACGTCAACAATACATTGAAGATTTTAAAAGTACCGAAAATGTTCAATTGGAATCTTTTGAAATTCTAAATAATTCTGGACTTAGATCTTTAGCTAAACTCATTCTGAATTCATTCTGGGGCAAACTCGGACAGAGAGCAAATCAACCAAAAATAGTTATTATAAATCAACCACAAGAACTCTATCAGTTCCTAGTTAGTTTAGTATTAAACGTCAATAGTATTATTCCTATTAATGATACGACGCTAGTAGTCTACTACGAATTTACCGAGGAAACTTTTGAAGTTGTTTCCACTGTTAATGTTTGCGTTGTTTCATATGTGACAACTCATGCACGACTTAAACTATATTCGTACCTGAAGCAACTTGGAGATCGAGTATTGTATTATGATACTGATTCAGTAATATATGTACATCGAGAAGGAGAATACGATCAACCAACTGGAAAGTGTATCGGACATATGACGGATGAACTTGAAACATATGGTCCTGGAAGTTATATTACAGAATTTGTTAGTGGCGGACCCAAGAATTATGGGTATAAAGTGATTTCCGAATATAGTAATAAAGAGCATGTAGAGAGCATGTAACGTGTAAAGTCAAAAGAATACGCTTGAATTATACAACTTCTAAAAATGTCAATTCTTCTACAATCCGAAACCTGATTTTGAACGAAGATGAAGCGGCCGAAGAACATATAGCTAGTACCCAATGGAATATACGTAGAACCAAAAATCATAAGTTATTACGAAGGACGAATCGAAATAAACTCAATTCAAGAAAGCAAATTTCTTTAGATGATTATAATTCCATACCTTATGGTTTTAAAAGACGTAGATTACAGTTATGTTATTAGACATCATTTTATATCTGTATATAGCTATGTTTATAATAAATGCATTTATAGAAAATTGTGTTTTATTTCATGTTTCGAACTTACAACTCCATCTCATTTCTTAATATCTAAAGCATTAACATAGAGATGATACCATATAGCTTGATTCAATTATGGGCTAGTTACACAACATTTAGATCTATGTTTTCTATCTATATTTCTTACTTTCGACTGCTTCTCCCTTTTTTGATCTCATAATTAACGAGTAGAGTCCTGGCTCTAATATAAAAATAGTTTGATCTTGCCAATTTGATGATAAACAAAGGGAGAATATGCAATACGCTCCAATCAATTCATTCTAATTTAGCATATCTTCGCGTTGAATAATTTTTAAGTACACGTCAATGAGAGAGAATACGATATTCGAATAGTATTTGTTTATCAATTTTAATGGTATACAAATGGATGTTACGCTATAGCACTCCTTGAAATCGTGCCATTTTTACATGTTTTCGTTTTGAATAATTTTTAAATATACGCCAGTAAGAGAATATGATGTTCAAATAGAATTTTATTGCAAATTTTAATGTTATAGACAGGTACCGTGGATTATCAGTCCGTGGAAGTCCTTCAGGCGATCCATTTTTATATGTTTTTCTATGAAAATATTAATTACCTTCACAAGTAGATATATACTTTCTCAAAATTTCAACCAATATTAAATGTAGATTACATGTTCTTTGATTTAGTACTATCCTGCTAACGAAAATACATCTTAAATAGGTATTTTCCACAATTTTTACCCAGAAGATGCATTCATATATATTCTAAATCGTTGAACTGCAAACACTGTATATATACACAATATTTTTATATTCACTTTACATTTTACATTAACCTATTATTGCACTGATTTTGTAGTATTTGATTGTACACAGATTTGATAGAGTTTGCTGGACATGATACAAATGATGCGCAAAGTAGCCAGAATTGTGTGTATGGAGCTACATTACATCTACAATGCAACATGTCATTATTACATTGCTACATTACATCATTAAATTGCTACATTACATAATAAAAATGCTACATTACATATTTACAATGCAACATGTCATTAGTAAAATGCTACATTACATTATTAAAATGCTTCATTTACATCTTTAACATGCTACATGTTATAATTAAAATGCTATATTTACATCTTTTAAATGCTATATTCCATTATTAGAATGTTACATTACATCATTAAAATGCAACATTTACATCTTGGTTTATTGTTGTTCTGAAGATGTACTCTAATCGAAACGTAGATGAGATTGAACTTGCAACGTTTTTTCACATATATTTGAATATCTTTTAACATTACTGATTTGTCTGTTTTTAGTTTCCTTAATATTTGAAATAAAATGATCTCTTATTCCTATAAAATGCTAGCAAATATAATTATCTACATTAATTCAGATCCAACTTGCTCTTAATGGTTATATATTAAATCTTAATATATTTTTGTGATAAAATGAACATATTCCATATCAATGCTGTCCATTTCAAATTATTTTCATGAAATTATATCGACACTGTCAGAGATATAAGCCTTATTTATTTCCGCTCATATCAGTATATGTTTCATTTGGTCGTGTAAACAAGCACTTTATAATATTATTTATAAATGAGAAAAATATTAGATATTATATTTAATTGATTTATTTGGTTCTTTATTTGACAAAAATATCTGGCGATTTCAAGTAGACCATGTAGTTTTTGATGTCCAAGCAGAGCCGTCAAAATGAAAAACTACGATACGTTGATTTATATATATATATATTAAATTTTCGCGCGATTTTTCTTTGTTTACATACAGTAGTAGGTTAAAATTCAATAGAGTTTTTGATCTATTTAACAACACAAATATGAACGAGGCTAATTTGAATATATATAACCTCAAAATTTTAATTTCGCGCCAAAATTATATGTAATTTTATGAACAAGGTGGATTTTAACACGATTTATATGGCGACGTGGCCCATTGCCATTGTATTTAGGAGCTCCGCTGACAAACTTAACATATAGCGCTTCGCTAGAGCCTAATTACCCTTACAGTTGCATGTCATATTGCTTCGCTGCTTGATTACACATTGTATTTTAGGACTCCGCTAAAGAATACCTTACATGACACTTCGATGCTGGAAACATATCATTGTATTTTAGACCTCCGCTAGAAACAAATTTTATTCATTGTATTTTAGGATTCCGCTAGAGAATACTTTAATATAACCATATAATTGTATGTCATTCGATAACCTATATCGATGCTACTTGCTAGTGTTTTGTTTCAGAAAGTTTTGTTCATAGGACTCCACCAGAGAATACGTTTATCATACTTTGGTGCAGCGCTAGAGACAGATTTAAAAAAAATTTCGTTCGTGGCACAAACACACTTTTTTAGGATATTTGAAACCTTCATTTAACCTAATTTGACAGTCCCTTTTTGATCACATGAATTTTCTTATGGACGAGTGTCCCAGAAACCCCCTACTTTTCAAGGTCAAGTAGCAAAATGGCGGTCCCTTTTCGATCCCATGTATTTCTTATGAAAGAAGTGAGCTAAAGTGGCCTTGATACTACCGGATTCAAGGTCGCTCATACGATATCTGCGGTGACGCTATCTACGTCGCAGCAGACCCTATATCTGTGAGTGTTAGATCGGTTTGTGTTGGGCCCAAATGTCTGGCTGAGACGACCCCTTAGCTACTTTGTCCCATTGAAATAAAGAAATCCTTCGTTTGAGCCTAAAAGGTTCAAGTGATAAGTAAAACAAAGATTATGTAAAGTAAACTAATCTTGAAATTAATATTCAAAATTACACCAACGGTGTGCAGATTGAATTAACTTATGATTATTCAAAGTTTAAAGATTATTTCTAAGGAAAATTCAATATATCAAAATTACGCTTAGAAATTATGATGAAACTAACATGCATATTCATTCAAATTGTTTTGTATATTTTTAATTAAAAGTTCGTATTCGAATAGATATGCCGCAAAATCATTTACATATACAACACAACGCTAATAGAAATCATCAACGAATTATAAGCTAATGCAATATATGTTTTACTAATAAAATATACTGACTTTTCATTATCAACACATGATAGCAACGAACATAAGCCAAGAGGCATGGACTCACAATGTCAAGTCTAATATGCATATGTATAATGATTTAAGCAGGTGTACGAAATTAAAAGTACGTCATACACCATTCAAGATATTTTGGTGAAATTATCGCGTTCATATTGTTTCTGTTAATTTGAGATATAAGGCTGACGAGTTGTAAGAAATTCGAGTTTATGAGTTAGTTTGTTAATAAAGTGATAATCACTTAGATTTACTAGTGTGCGTTTTAACAAACCCCACGTCCATCTAGCAGTGCTCCAATTAGGTAGACTACCATCTAACTACTAGCCGCAATAGTGTAAATCACTTTAGAGTAATCAGATTAAACACTGACAAACGTCAATTTGCTAACCACATTTTAGAAAAGAGCTATGACCTTGATCCAAATAAGAACATTCGTTATCTACAAGTGTGTAGGAAAGCACGTATTTCCATCCAGAATTACATCAAAAAGATTATATGATCAACAATCAAATGAATAATGATCTCAATGAACAAAACTTCTTCAATTCATAAATTAAAAATAAAACAAAATTATTATTTCTATAATAAATAATTTCATACAAAAATTCGGTGTTCCCAAAAATAGATTATTAAAATAAATATAAATATGTTACATAAATATTTTAATAGAAATTCATTTATATGTTTCTATCTAGTTTAAGTTTGTTTATTCTTAAATTTATTGTTTTAAGAAATTTTAATTGTTGTGAATTTTTCTGACACATATTGAATGAAACTGGAAAACAATTGAATCTTCACACACTTAATATTATTTGTTACAAAAAGTAGACTTTGAAATATTACTTGCTAGAAACATTATATTAAAAATGATGACTTCCGAATACTCGTTACCGAAAACAATGCACATTACAAAATATAATATAGTGTGCTAATATTTTATTTATTCTATTTTAATTTAAAAATAAAATCAGTTAATTAATAGAAAAGTAATTTCTTGTCCAACAATTAACATTTTTACATAATTACAAGTGACTAGTAATGAATTACGTTACCAAGCTAATTCATTTTTAAATCGATTTTATTTCATACATATTTTTAGAAATAGCTTTTTGATCTAAACGAGTTCTAATTAAGGGATGATTGCCATTCCCGAAACATGTCAACAAAACAATTATAAAATTGTTAATTGATTTCATTTTCTACAATATCTTACGAGTCAATTAAAATTGAGTTTTTGGAATACTATCTTGTTTCAATTTCTTTCAATTACTTGGCCCCAACTCTGGAACAACTTATTTGCACTTTTACATTTTTTCGTTTAAATTTCGTTTCAAATATTATTATATATATATTAGTCTCTTATCTCAAAGAGAGCAAAAATTATATGACTATTGTCCGTGTACTCTATTTCGAAAGATGTTACGGTGGATGCATTTCATGATAAGCGAAATGCCGTATCAAAAATGTAATGCAGTAGATATAAGGCCAAGATTGTTTTAATAGAAAAATTCGTTTCGCATGTTTGAATATCTCTGGGAATTAAATGACTGAAAAATATATCCAAAAATTACCGGTTTTAATTTTTTTCGCATAATTTGAAAACGCTATTTAGTCTGTATGTGTTCGACAGTTCTATCATATGTATATAAAACAGCTGGGCTTAGTTGCTTGAAGAATATTACGAGCTTTGTTTTCTTAACGTTCTTAAAGAAGTTCAAACCCTGACTGTATACTGCATATATCTGTGAGGATGTGCGCTATTAGCGCAATATCTTCTGCGTAGCGGAGGTTGCTGATTCTTTTACCGTTTAACTTGCTGCTTATATTTGTGCTCCCAAGTGCTTATCTGAAAGGTTGAACAGAAGAGGAGGTAGAACGTAACCTTGTATTACACCCAACATTTCTGTAATTTTATTTAGATGCTACGCCTTCCAACCCGAATTAACTTGTTCTTAGTAGCGGTCTTTAATAATGTGCAGGTCGCCAGTATACCAGAGACTCATAGAATTTCTGCCGTCTTCTGATGCGACATGTAATCAAACGCTTTTCTGTAGTCAATGAAGTAGCCGCATACATCGGTATTTATATCTCTGCTGATCTGTGTGAGTATATCACCTCAGCGTTCTCGAGATTTTTCTACAGCTGAACTGAGTTGAATCAATTTGCAGCTCGCATTTCTTAGATTTTCAAGTGTGTATTATGATCCACAGGAACGTTTTCAACACGTGAGACATTAGGCTTATTATCTTATAGTTATCACAACTTGTGGCTTTGATTTGCTTTAGCAGAGTAACAAAGACGGATGTAAGCCACTCTAATGGTATTTTGTCGATTCTATAAATGGTATTAAACAGTACTGTAAAGAGGTTAAACTCCGTGCCCTCCCTCTATGCTATCAATTTAAGGGTCTCCATATGGATTTTGTGTGGACCGACAACTTTGCCTTTCTATTGTAATTTGATGGTTCGTAGACCTTAATTAGTTGAAATGTAGGGAATTTTTTCATTGAGATCGGAAGTTTGTAAGCTCTGATCTCGACGATCGTCACTTAAAAGCTGTACATATTTTGCCCACCTTTACAACTTATCCTCTACGCCTACTAATATCTCTCAAAATTTCTCAATACCTCGCATTGAGTTCTGCTCTGTTTTTATGTCATTTCTCATATCATACTGAGCAAGTTATGCTTCAATTGGAGAATTTTTATCTCTTAACATTTGTCTACCTTATAGCTTCCTTTCATTTTCGGAGATCCTGGGCATGCTAAGTACTGACACATGCTACTAGCTTTACATCGTTTTAAAGTTAGATAGATTCTTCAAGAGTTTTGGAGCATGAAGCAATATTAGTAATGAGTTGTATTTAGTCCACCTTTCATTAATATTAGTTTCCGAGTGTTCTCCGAGAACTTACATCTACATTTCCATTAGAAGATTTTGGAAAGCCCCAAACACCGAGGCATGTGCGAGTCCACTGCAGAGTAAACAAATGTAGATGACCAGGAAGCTTCAAAGCCGTGTTTTATGGTGTCAGATTTGATATAATCTAAAACTGCAATGCAAAGTAGTGGAGCAAAAATGAATTTTGTTACTGCTTCACCAGGATTATCATTAAAAAATTATTTGCCCAATTTGTGCCATCCCAGTTTTATTGGCCGAAAGGCGGCGACATTCACAAGTTGCAAAACATGCGTACA
>WYDF02297527.1:0-15805 GCA_009867245.2 Adranes taylori | reverse complement strand
GTAATACACTAAATAACACATTTTATAGAAATGTCAATTCTCATGTGTACAAATTTATGTATACTACTTTATTAGTTATTATTATTGGTACATTAATTAGTACAATATGATCCGGCATCCTTCCTACTGAATAATTATCTATAGAACAGAACGATGCAGACAAATCTCTCATGTCTGTACATGCCTGAACCTGTCTCTGGTCTAGCAGTCTCTAGGTTTGTACGTGTGAATTTCTAATCAGTTTGTTTTTCGTGCCCGCATCTACAAGTATTTCTTCTCATTTTTTAAGTCTAACTATTTTTTTTACCAGTGAACCTTCCTCTTGAAACTGATATGGATCAAAAGCAGTGGAGCAGAAATTTTTAGAAGAAGTTTTGAGATTAGAAGATTGTAAGAAATGAACACATTATAATGTACTTACAAATGAAAAGTTCTCAAAGCAAATGAAGAGTACTCAAAGCTTATTTCTGAAGTGGAGGAGGCTGAGAGCGCAGAGAAAAGGACCCCAATACAACAAAGGAGATTACAGCGATTTGGTATGCTCATAATTGGAAACGTCAAGAAACTAGTTTCACGATTCGAAGGAACTATCAAACATGATCTTACTGTCGATGCGTTGTATGACGTCATTGATGCTGCACACGTAGCAGTAGGACACTGTGGAAGAGACAGATTATTGGCAGAAACATCTATGCAATATGCAAATGTCACCAAACAAATGATTCTTCTTTATGTTTCAATGTGTGAGAGATGCCAACAAAAGAGAACAAAGAAGAAGAGAGGATTAGTATCCAAACTAATTATTCACTGTGAAATGGACAGTAGATGCCAGGTGGACTAAATTGACTTCCAGAGCCAACCAGATGAGAAATTCAAGTTCATTCAAGAAGAGAGCAGAAGAGGTAGCCTGCCATCTCAATGACATTTTTTGGAGCCCCTTGCATTCTACAAACGGAAGAGAATTTGTTAACCATGTTATAACTGAGCTTGCCAGTCTATGGCCAAAACTGAAAGTTGTTCATGGAAAACCCAGACATAGTCAGAGCCAAGGGTCAGTAGAGCGTGCCAATCAAGATGTTGAAAACATGATGGCTGTCTGGTTGAATGACAATAATTCAACCAAATGGTCTGAAGGCTTGACATATGTCCAGTTCATGAAAAATAGTGGCCTTCACTCGGGAATCAAACAATCACCCTACAAGGCAATGTTTGGAATTGAGCCTAGAATTGGACTCATTGCCAGCTGAAACGATTGAAAATATTCTTGATGAGGAGGACCTACTAAAAGTTGTTGAGCAAGAAGAGACAATACAAGAATGTGAAATTGTAAGCGATCAAGTACTTGACGATCATTATGACACTGAAGAGAATGAGAACCATGACACTGATAACCTTGCAGCAGAACGTATTGCAAACGCCTGCAAGTCGTCCTCTGATAAATTACACCAACCAGCCAAACTAGAAGATAATGTTACTGTAACTATACCCGACGAAGACATAGGAAGAGGGGAGCTTAGAAATATTATTGGCATTGTTCAAATAACTGATGATGGGTTTTACAGAATAGGCACAAAACATTGCATTCTACAGAGTTTGTATGCTAGATAATATTATTCAATATTGCTCTAGGTAAAATATTAAATAATTGACCTTAAAATAATGATTAGTGTGTTTGTCGCTTGCCTTTTTACCAGTGGCGGCTCGTGAAAATTTTGAGTAGGTGTTCACTGTACTATAATCGTTTAAAAAATTAAAAAGTAGTGTATATTCGATGTTTATCAAATATTGGATTGCAACTATTGTTCTCTTACGCGATAGACGTAAATAATTACGCTTTTCAGTTTGTGTTTGATTTTGAATTATAAAATCTGGTTGATGTGGTCGAAGTTTTTTTATTTCCAGTATGTATTCATAAGAAATCTTTTTTATTCACAATATTTTGAACTGAATTCATTATAATTTAATTTAAAAATACTATAGTTTATTTAAAAGTATTCAAAATATTAATTAAAAAAATAGTCCATTTTCATTATTATTTATTATGAGCATATTAAATACGTATATAAAGAGAAATGTGACAGACGAATATTAAAACGAAAGTCTATGAGCACGTCCAGATGTATAGAGCGCTATGGTATCACAAATAAATTGTGCACTTCTCTTCATTAAATGTGCTTGTTCTTTTAGACCAATCAGGCGAGCCCATTGCAATACTTCAGATTTTGTATTTAAAGAGAAGTGCACACATTTCGCGCTAGATGAGCATTACATAAAACAATATATGTGTAGCGTCTTATTATTCTCTCGGCGGTCTGCTACGAAGCTGGAGTTCTAATAGCAAAAGACAATATGAAAATTTAAAACAATTTAAATTAATAATTATTTTTTTATTTGTTTTCTATTTTATATGGGTGTTCATGTGCACTTGTGCACCACCCGCCACTGCTTTTTACAGATCTCAATTTGACGTTTGTCCGCAAAATTTATTACGAACGGCAGCAATTAAACATTCTGTGGGGACAGGGCAAGGATTCGTCAGATATAGCTGTGTGAAAAGTTGTTCAAGTGATAGATGCTTATGCCAGAAAAAGAAGATCGCAACTCAAAATGTCACAATTGGCCCTAGGAGAAACCATTTTATCCGAATGCACTTAGGAAGAAATAGTTTGTCCTAAAAAACAGTTTGGCCTCTAACATGGCCTCTAAAGAAAATAATATATAGTTAAAATTATGTAAATAATTTATAAGTATTTTGTTACCTTAAATGTGAATAATGTAAAATGAATATAGTATTGAAGTTAAAATTTTCCCTAAGAAATACTTGAAAAATGATAATTAAATAAATAAATATGGTATATTGAAATTATAAATTTGATTGATAAACTTTTGACTACACCAATCATTTATGCTGTCAAAAGTGTTTGTTGAAGCTTGTTGAATTAATCAGTGTTGTATTAAGTTCTATTTCAATTTATAGATTTATTACAAGATCTTAAAGTTTATGATTGTCAAAGATTTTTTTTTTGTTTTACGTAGGAAGTGGAGAATCTTCAAAAAAGGAAAGATGCCCGGTGCATCCAACAACTGTGGGATTTTTACCCACTAAACTCCACTCCCTGTTGGGATTTTATTCATGAGGAGGTTGCTGAATTTATTATTGAGGCTTTAGGATTTGTCATCCTCTTCAGCCTGGATCTGGTGTTGAGTTGGTGAGTTATAGATTGTTGGTAAGTTAATAGCTTGCAGGAAAATTACGCTATAGCATTTGCTTTACAGCCAAGGGAAACCTGCAAAAAAACCTTGGCCATAGCGTGGTCAACAAATTAGGAAATTTGGTTACATGAGGGTACTTAACTTCTTAGATTGATCTTGTGTATCTTCTAGTAATACTTGCTTGGTAGTGCAAGTTATTTCCTGTTGACCTTGATGTTATCCAGCTTGCACCCGAGTGCAAGCGACATTCTGTTGGCTTAGGGTCCTTTTGTGCAGTAGGAGATATTATTAATCTTTGTTTGTTTTTGATTTTATGTATATATTTTTTCCTTTTTCAAGGTTTTTATGTTTTTCTGTTTTTTTTCTTTTTATATTTTTTTAAGTTGTACCCCTTACCGAAAGGACAATGGTATGGCCTCGAGGATTTCCTGGAAGTCTTCGGAAGGCTCTGGCGTAGATTGGATAATTCTGGCAGGTGGGTGGGGGACAGGTCTTCTTGGTGGTTTACAGCGCCACTTTTAGACTTTCCAAGTTGATCTCAGAATATTGCAGGCTATTGGGTTGTTTTCTTGTGAGCGTCTAAGTGGATATTTAGATTGAAGTATTTTCAATCTGTCATTGATAGGGGTGGCCGCGTAGGGTTCATATAGATTGGCGCTTGGAAATTTGTAGTGGAGTTTGTCGATTTTACTAAGAATCGCACGCTCACAAGTTGTTAGCTTATTGATTTCATTGTTTGTGACTGAAGAGTATAGAATTGCTCTGTAGTCAATAATTGGTCTTATATACGTTTTGTATGTGTGATGAAGTGTTTTGGAGTCACAGCCTCCTAGTCGTCCTCTGAGACTTGAGATTAGGTTGACTCGCTTTCTATCTGTCGCTAGGGTGGAGTCTAGGTCATTTTTCCAGCTGAAAGTTCTGCTGAAATTTATACCCAGGTACGTTACCTCATCCCTTAGTGGAATAGGTTTTTCCCATAGGCGGAATTAGATTTCAGAACGGTCCTGATCCCTATAAGATATTAATGTATTTATATTATACCACCATACATACCGCCATGCAGCAATGGTTATATACCGTTTATTTTGATACTCTTAGGCTGAACTATGAGTGCTGTCATAGTAAACCCTTAACTTGATTTATTGCTTGAGTACTTGATAAATATGTAATGTGAGCTTTATTATTGTTTCAGTGTTTTTAAATTAACCCCTGTTTGCAATTACGATCACTATTATATTTCGAATACTCTTGCTTACTATTAGTACCGTTCAGGTGCCGGTCAAACACTACTAAATTAATTATTCGTTACCTAAAATTTATACAGATATAGTAATTAGCATTTCCTATAATATGACTCAAATATTGCTGCATTCTAGTATTTATATTTCATTATTCATGGGAAAATGTTATATAATATTTAATGTTTTAATAAAGTGATGGTATTATTATTCTTAATTGTGATTAAATATTTGTGTGCACTTCCAACCCTACTATTTATGCAAGATTAGGTGTGACCTCTCGCACCCATCTAACACTAGCACAGATGCTAGTGTCAGATGGGCGGAATTATCCGGACGTCCTTCCAAATCCAGAACTAGCAGGGGAATAACAACTTTCAGTGAAGGTAAGTCTTGTCTCCCCAAGGGGGCAGGTTATAAGATCAATTAGTTTGTAATATTAGGACTGTTCACTAAAAACATTAACGGCAATTATACGTCAATCGAGTCAAAATTTCTTCGCCTATGCTTGTTGTAAACCGAGTTGGTTGTGTACCGAGATTCCGCTGTATCATTTTCGAGGAATAGGTCTTTTGTTGGAGGTTTGCTGTAACTTAATAAGTCAAAGAGTTAAAATTTATAGCCTGCGAAAATATTTTGAACCTCGTGAAACAAGTACAGTACGATGAACTAATAAAAAGTGGTTTAAGAACAGTTTTAATAAAAATGCGTAGATAATAGCTTGATTCAATGTGTGCATGGGCGTATGTCTATATATTTTTATAATAATACCATTATATCCAATGTAATTGTGGTTCTGTGATTAATGAATGAAGGTGTAAATCGCTTTATAAACTAATTAGGAATTCTTATTGAACGCATGAATTTTTATATATTCTTTTGTCTTAGTCGATTTAACGATAAGATCACGGCTTTAATTAGTTTTATTATAACAATTGTAATTTTTTTTGTACAAGGAATCACATAAATGGAACTAAAGTGATAGTTTATTTATCGTATAAATAATAATTTGTAGATCAATACTACAATTAATTCGCACTTTTTTCTAATTTATTTTAAAGTATATATTTTCTTTAGAGTATGCATATGAGTCAGTGTTACCATCTGTAGTATTTATATTCGACCTTTATTGGCATCAAATTACAATACAAAATATGAATATTTCATTGTTGAAGGTATTTTCGTGGAATATTTGGGATTGTGAAGGAGCCTGAGAGAAACGGGGATAATAGCCTAATTTTGCTGTGGTCGCGAGGATAGGGGAAATAGGTATTCTATGAATGACAGGAAGAAGTTGTAGAATTGTAGGATGGAGGAAAAAAACTTGAAAGCATTGGGTATATGCATCTGAAGAAGTATTGTAGGCGGACGAACAAAGGACCATAGGGGTAATGGGATGGATACAGAAATAATTGAGAGAATAATGTGAGAATAAAGTGAAGACGAGATGAATGATGGTGGGAAAAATATGTAGTGGAAATAGTGAAGCGATGGAATGTGCGAATAGAATCATAGAAGGAGTGATCAAAGAGGGGATGCGGGAAGGTATACATAAATTAGAAACAGATATGAGGGTGAGTATGTGTGGAAAAAGGTCCTGTTATGGTTTGGGCAGTTCTGTTAAAAGTTTTTGTTATGATACTATTTTTTCATCTATAAAATTATTTTTGCGCGAAATTTTTATTTTAATTTTTTTAATTTTAAAGTTTTAATTTCTTCAATTTCGTCTGCAATAGATATACGGCGTTGTGGGCAACCAATAATTATTGGTGCATTCTTATTAAAAATTTCAACATATACATTACCAAAATCTTCATACATTCATCAGTTAAATTTTACGTATATTTTTTATATAGGAATTCTTAAATCTAATCGCCTAATGTTTTTGTCTACTACTGTAAATAATCTTAAACATTTTAAGTATAAAGAGTATTTTACTTTATAAATATATAATAATTAAGTATTTATTTTCCAAGAAACAATTGAACAGCACTGTATAGAAGTAGGAAACCGTTTAGCCTTTATATGTCCATGATTTGAAATTAAAAGAATTAAAAACTTTTCTTATATTCCAAATGATCTTAAACAATGAAGTCTATCTGATAAATAACATATGTGATATTTCATTAGTTTCTATACAAAATGTCATTACACTTGGCCTTTAAGATGTTTCATTTATTATTATGTACACCAATCTTCTATTCATTACTTTTCTACATTTCTTTATACTATTTATCAAAACAACTAATTAAGCAGAGAAGATTAAAAAGCAATAGATAATCATCTTTCACAACATTGTAAGAAATGAATAAAATAATCACCGTGGTACAGTGACCCAATGAAGAACAATTTTATAGTCTTCTTTGTGTCCTTCATGCTTCGTTTTGTATACGTTTCTTTTTATCGATTACTATGCGTTTCTCTTCTGCTTTACGCTCATACGATGTTTGTTGATGAGCCAATTTCAAAGAAGCTTGAGTAAAATTTTAATTCGAGTAAACGAAATGAATTTAGATTTTCTCCCATTTTTGTTGTACCTCAAGTTCTTTGATTACAGATACAAAAACAGGCGCGATATTAAAGAATAAAAAATATTTATTAAATAATTATATTATCTACGGAATAGAACTATTTGATATAAAATTTAATAATTCGGTAATAAGTGTTATGAATGTAGAAAGATATAGAGTAAAAAAGAATTACGATTCTGATTCGATTCGGCTGTACGAAGACTAAATTAGGGATTCAGTTCTGATCTTGATTTAAAAAAGGGAATGTTGGTCTGCTGTTTTCCTGCATCTTAAAACTTCACATTTTAATCACATGTTTAGTCTACCAAAACTTTAAGACGAATTAACTAAACTGTTTTAATAACTTATTTGCAAAAATTATATAAAACCAGGGATGGGTGATAAATCATAAATGAAAGACAGTCCAATATTCCAATATATTCTTTAAAAAATTGTTTCTATATACACTGTTTCTATATTCTGATTACACTTTTATATTGTGATGTATATTGAATTGTTTAATGAAAAATATAAAAAATTAATAATAAAGTAGATATTATAAAGGTGTTGGTAAAATAAAAATGATTTGTATAACTGACTTTTATTGACCTAAAAAACATTAAAAAGAAATTTAAGCGAAATTATAGAAATAATAAAAAAAGTATTTTTTTTTATTTAAAAAAATTACATTTTTTTAAATTTTTAAGTCAGTTATAGAACAACGTAGATATTATAAAGATTTTAATAAAATAAAAATGATTTGGATAACTGACTTTTGAATAACAAAAATTTTTTGTTAATTTTTTAATTAATTTGAAAAAATAAATAAAAATTTTAGTTAAAAAAATTTACGAAAATGAAATGTTTTTAATTTAAAAAAGATGTATATATATTTTATTTTTGAGTCAATTACACAAAAACGTAGATATCATAAAGGTTTTAATTAAAATTGCATAACGACTCAAAATTTTTTTCATTCTAAGAAAATTTAAAAAAATTAAGAAAAAGTATTAAAAAATTTTTCAAAAATTTTATAATTAAAAAAATTAAAATTAAGTTCTAAACTAAAAAACGATATTTTATTTATTTGAAAAAGAAATATTTTTGTTACACAAAAACAGATATAATAAACGTTTTAATAAAAGAAAATGATTTGTATAACTGAATTAAAAATTCTTCGACTAAAAAAATTGAAAGAATAAATTTTTTTAATGTAGAAAAGAAATAGGTTTTTATATTTTCAAGTCAGTCAACAACGTAGATATTATAAAAGTTTTAAATAGGTATAAATGATTAGTATAACTGACTTTTTTGATTCAACAAAATAAAAAAAATTAATTTAAAAAATTATTTAAAAAATAAAAAAAAATTTTTCATTTAAAAAGAAATATTTTTTAAGTTCGCTATATAAAAACATAGATGTTATAAACGTTTTAATAAAATTAAAATGATTTGTATAACTGACGTAAAAGTTTTTGACTAAAAAAAATTTAAAATAAAAAAATTTATGTAAAAAAACTAAAAAAAAGAATAATTTTTTTTCATTCTAAGAAAATTAAAAAAATTAAGAGAAGGTATTAAAAAATTTTATTAAAAAAGTTTAAATTAAGTTCTAAACTAAAAACTTAAGTTTAAACTATAAAAACTATAAGTTTAATTTATTTAAAAAAGAAATATTTTTGTTATACAAAAACAGATATAAACGTCTTAATGAAAGAAAATGATTTGTATAACTGAATTAAAAATTATTCGACTAAAAAAATTTAAAACAATAAATTTTTTTAATGTAGAAAGTAAATATTTTTTTATATTTTCAAGTCAGTCAAAAACGTAGATATTATAAAAGTTTTAAATAGGTATAACTGATTAGTTAGTATAACTGACTTCTTTAATTAAAAAAAAATTAAAAAAATGAATTTAAAAAATTATTTAAAAAATAAAACTTTTATTTAAAAAGAAATATTTTTTAAGTTCGTTATATAAAAACATAGATGTTATAAACGTTTTAATAAAATAAAAATGATTTGTATAACTGACGTAAAAGTTTTTGACTAAAAAAAATTTTAAATAAAAAATATATGTAAAAACTAAAAAAAAAGAATAAAAAAATTTTTTTTTAGTTTTTTTTTTTAAGTCAGCTGTACAACAAAGCATTTTTATTTTATTAGAACCTTTATAATATCAAGGAACCTTTAAGAACCTTTATAAACTTTATTATTAATTTTTTATTAAAAAACGAAGCCAATAGTAATATATAATATAATATAAATTTAAGCGTCTACAACGGTTGTATAAATGTTTACTTTTTCATAGTGACGAAATTGCATCGTCGAAACTTTAGTCAGATTTGACATGTTCTAAAAATATATGTATATTGCGGTTTGGAATACTTTCTTTCATTTATCGTTGTATTTACGCTCATATTAATTCTCTGATAAAACTTTAGACTCTGATAAACAATTTAGGTAGGAAGAAATTTTATATAAAAAAATCTCTTAGTATAATTACGTAAAAACAAAATCTTATAAGTAAAATGTAGATTATTGATTAATTTAGATTAACTTAGTAAAAAACATATCTAAAGTTATAAAAAAATTCAATTTGTCGTAAGTATCCAACAAGGTTAAATCTAATCCAGATGATAAATCTTTTATATTTTATGAATATAGTTCTTCTATTTGTTCATGGTCACATAAAAATATTTATTACTTATAACCTATCGAGCAAAATTCCATTCAGTTATTGGTTTGAACTTTTTTCTTCTTTTCAATTCAAACTGCAGTTTGTTATGCAGATATCGTTTACCTCTGCATGTATAGCTTTAACTATTAAAGACATAATTGTGTGCTAGAATGAGGACGTACGAAACATATCAAGTAGATGAAGAAGATTAAGCAAATTTGACCCCGCTGATCGAACTGACATTTTCCAGAGACCTTCAATCGGCAAACACGACATCTGATCGATTCGTATTGCATGTGGACGAATTTTATTTGTTCTAAAGTTGGATTTTGGATGACAAATTTTATGTTTCATCTAACAATCTATATGTACGGGAGGCTATTTCTTTCTTATTCGATTTGATATATTTGTTTTCAATCTTGATTTTTAGGAGTAGTATACTGAATTTTGATTTCAAGTAATTTCATGAATTAATTGTTTTATTAAATCCGCAAATAGTTTATTAATAACGTACTGTTAATAAAGTTGTTCAAATAAATAATTTTTCATCATTTAATTTGTGTTTTATTTTTATAACATATATTGTTCAATATATAGTGCATTGAAGATGTATTCATATATCGAAACGTCGTTGTCATTAAAATTGTAAATATTTATACGTAAATGTACTTCAAATTGGCTAAAATAATGGTATTTTTCCTATACCGAGAACATTAATATAATATTGCACTGAAGATGTATTCATATATCGAAACAACGTTATCATTGAAATTGGAAATTATCATATACAGAAATGTTAATTTGCTTTAAATTGATCATGCAAATATGCCTATATTGAATTTTCGAAAGATTCCACGATTCGAATGGAGTCTATTATTTCTCCAATTATTGTGTATCTTTCGCAATGATCAAGGTCCAGTCGGTGCTTCTAATGATATAAATGATAGAAAACGTCTATAAAAAAATATATATAAGAAAGTAGACTGAAGACAACCTGGTGAACTTATATTGAATTATAATATAATATTACATTGAGGATGTATACATATATCAAAAACGTTGCTGACAATGAAATTGGAAAAATTCATATATGGAAGCATGAATGCAGTTCAAATTGATCACATTAATGCTATTATTCTTCATATTGAACTTTAGTTGCTGCATAGAAAATTGCTGCAAGGGTACCGCGGCATGGAATCGATTTATAGCGAAAACATGTGAATACATATTTATACCCTCGCATTCGATTAATATTAAACTTTTATGTCACTGGAACGAAGATTTGCGATCCAATACAACTTCGCGGACATCGTTGAAACTTGTTCTTTGTTTAGACGTAGAGATCACGTTTAATTTGCCGCGAATTATTATAAAACATCGACAATAATTCGCAACAAGATTACATTACATTAACTTTCCCGTCATTCATTAATCCCGAATTTCGTCATTCATATCTACACATATGGACGAGAGCGAACGCAGCATAATATGCATGTGTTTGCAAGTAATAAATAAAATCATTATGAATGAATACTTTTACTTTAAATATACTTCCATATATACTTTTGATACACTTTTTACAATATTGCTAATATACTTTTTAAAATACGATTTTTTGAGAATCGTATTACAACTCGGATAAAACCGATGCTACACGACGCTGAATGGCGATGCAACAAACATGTGATTTATTTAAATTTGAGCGACATAATACAACCTTAAAAATAATACGCGCCAAGATTACATTACATTTTAAATTTTGTGGAATATCGCTTGCAGAATAAAATATCTGATCAAATGATCCAATATCGATCCATTTTTTCTAAAATGTATTTTCTTATCGCCTATTGAGCCAGAGCCCGACATTGATCAAATTAGTCGAAAATATTGTTGCTGAATTGAATTCCCATGTCAGTCTATTTTTGATTCAATTTATTTCTTACTAGTTAAACCCGGACACGTTTCGCTGCAGTTCAGTCTGACATGAAACGAACCTGAGTTTGGTATCAAAGTCTGGTTTCAAAAAAATTTATTCCCGTAGTCCCGTGCTCCCGCATTAGTTATATCAACCATTAAATGGATATCTAACTTAGTGTTATTACAAATACTAAGTAAATTTATTAATAAATTCTTATGTTGAGATGAGTTGAAATTATTGTTATTGAGATTGGTATATCTCATGTTTTTGACCTGTGCGTGTATGTATCTGCTGATGATAATTGTAAAAAGACATTGTAATTGTAAAGAAAATTTTTGTAATCCAAACATATTGAGAACAGGTTTTGATCAAAATTAGAGGCTGATTGAAGAGGTCGCTTATGTTTGAGGTTGAATCGCTTATGCTTGAGGGGGGACATTTTGGCAGTACACCAAACGGGCAGTGTTCTCAATCGAGAAATGTCGCTGTTTCTAGTTCACTAATTTTGATTTGGAGTGCGTGGTCTATGTTGTTTAGATTGTAAGCAACTGTTTACTCGGTTTTGAGGTAAATAGACATATCTCCGTTGAGGGCATACGTCATTTTATATGGAGATAATATATATTCGTCTCTTTGATTTTTGAAATTGCTAGATTTCTGATTGGTAACTGGTATGGCGTACTTGTTGTTGGACGAATAAGAATAGAGTGTTAAGATGAAGACTGCAACGTTTTGTCAATGGGCACTTTTTTCCGAAAATTCACAGTGTTAGTAAGTAATTTGCGACTCTAACCAAGCCAAACATGTCTGTTTTAGGTAAATATTTGTTGAAATCGACAAATAGAGTAAACTTAGAGGGATTAGGTTGAGTTCGAGGAAGGATATCTAAGCTGGGTGACCGAATGGGGTAAAATTTATTCCTTATTGTTAGGTGAAATGACGAGAAGAATTCGCAAAGGAAATCACTTACGCATACATTCAAATGAAACAGCATTCTTTCGTTAAGTTCATACAAACTGGTACAGGAAGGCAAGCTTGCACACACATATGCATCAGGAAGCATTACCTCGCACGGTCTTGCACTAAAATCCCTGATGTTACATACAAGTTCATTCATCATTATTATTTCCTTAAGAAATCGTAAACAATGCTTACGCATCTACAAGTTATTTTTCCTATTGGTTGTTTTTCCAATCGGCAGGGTAACTGTTTAAGAATTCTTCGATTGTATTTACTCTTGGAGAACAATTTATGCCGCAATAGAATTTCAATAGGGAGATAATGCAATTACCCAACATATCAAAAACGTATTTTCCATTGGTCCTAGCTCTCTACTCCCTAAAAATGTTAGCAAAAGTTAACTTCAAGTCACGTCCAAGCGAGTCGACGAAACACGAAAAGCGCTATCTGTCCATCTGACCACCAGAAGTGACTTCTTACCAACTGAATCTTTCGTTATCTTGCTATTCACTTCTTATTTTCATTCACTCATATAACTATTTCCAATTCCTTCCTTGTAACCAATTCGAAAGCGAGGAGGGCAATTTCAGGGGAGCACGCACGCCGAACGATAATCTCACCAAACCACCGGAGATGATTTCGAGAGGCCTATCAAGCAGCGCTTCTCAAGAACAACACGTATGTTGATAGACGCCACTATGCCATTAAATCCAGCAAAACAGCAAGAAGTGTTCACATCAATTCTCGGTTCCCCGCTACCATCAACAACTCCAGGCGATGTGCCATAACCCCGAAATCATAGAAAGAGATGGCTCTACAAGGTAACTCATTAAGAGCATCACCGACGCTTATTCCGCTATTTCGGAGTAGCGAACAAATCCTTTATACGTATCAACTTCACTTTCTTCTGTCAAAAATTACATTACATCGTCAACAATTTACCTCACCAGTCACTATTTATTTCATATCTTCTTCTTGCTTACCAGCTGGAACAACCTACAAAATCTTCGCTAACCATTCACCATTCAACCATTTAATTTTACTGATCTCCTGGTGAATTAGAGGAGATGCTAAAAATCTAATCGGAAGAACAAACAAATATCAGAAATTAAATTATCTTTAGTTCACTACTTATTACTTGCTATTTTATTAATTGACGATGATAATGAAATCATCTTAAAAAATACCGAATACCTAGCTAAACTTTATAATTTTGTTACTTTAGGAGTTTCAAAATGCGATGTATAAGCTTGCACGACAAATAAAAATATAATAATTTAAAGATCATATACTGAAAGTTCAATTCAATACATTAAAAACTTGCTAGAGACGCATTAGGTCAAATATAATACACACTCATGACATGTTGGGTCCGTTGCATGTGATGAGAGTAATTTTAGCTTTAGCCGGGGTTGGGTGATTATTTCGTGTTACAAGATTTAAAGCACATAACAAATGCTATTAACCTTTATATAATGTGAATAACATATCTATGTGTGTCTATCTATTGTTTGTATGCAAAGAAGTTTAATCAATTACATGCATACATAAAAATTCTTGATATGACTATGTGCAAATTTAGATCTTTTCACAAGGAAAGTTTGCCAATTAGATTCCTTGTATATCATCCGCAAATTCACCTCGCTTAAATCAAAATAAGAATTTTAGCACGTAAAGCATAGGGGAATATGTTTAAACTATTATGTGAACAATTATCCCCGAGTTAACCCTTCATCTTCTTCTTATAGCGCCTTCTCCCTGTAGAGGTTGGCGATGTAATTAGCTATTTTGTTGTGAGAAACTGCACCCCTGAAGGTCTATGTAAATGTTCGTTCGAGCCATCTCCTCAGATTATTCAGCCATGAATTCTGGCGTCGTCCTATTGACTTTTGTCCTGCACTTTTCCTTTGATGATCAGTGGGAGGATCTTATACTTTTCACTGTGCATAATGCGTCCAAGGTATTGCAATTTCCTTCCCATGACAGTTCCCACCAACTCTAAAGATTTGTCCATCATATCGAAGACTTCGATTATATACGTAATATCCTTCGGTATATATACATCTATATGAATCTTCTTCTCTTGGTTGAATGTCTAGCTTCCGCATCCATAGAGTAAGAGATAAGAAAAATGTTACAGCACAATAATCGCCCACTCGCAAATTAAAATCAATAAGCACAATTTGATTTTAATTTATTTAATTATACACATATATCGTAGATAATTCTGTACACTTGATATTAGAATTATTAGTTGAAATTAACCATTAATTTTACTCAAATTTGCTATGAAGACAACTCATAAAAAATCTAATCTTGTATAGCAGATATATTGATAAATTAAATATATCTAATGTCAAATCGTTAAAGCATCTCTACCAACTGTTGATTAATAATTTACATACGCCAATAACAACGATAGAAATAATTATTTTTACTTTTTACGTTCGAATCTGTCAATCAATAACTACACTTTACGATTATTGAGTGATGAAATTTATTAATGTAAATATATAAAATTACAGTTGGTATGAAATCAATCATATGGTATTTTTATTAACTTTTTAGTAAATATCAAAATTACTATTAAAAATGTGATATAATTATAATATGACATTTTTTATAGCACTACTGGCCTTGAAGTTATTACCAGTTACAGTAATTTATAAATAATTGCTAGACTTTTTTTTATCGAAATTCTTATATATTAGTTTAAACATTTTCGGTAAAAAATATTGTTAAATATAAGATATAGAGCTTAAGCGATTTTTGATTTTTTATGAGTTTGGAAATGTTTTTGCGCAGGCTCCATGCTGGTATATTATTATTTACTATGATGTTTAAGTGTTTGGATCATACAAATCCATTACTCAAAAGACAACTAATACTAGACTGACTAGATTAGTTTCTAAGAGGCAATATCCTAATTAACAAAGCTAAATATAAAACTATTAGATTGTAAGATCTTAAATCAAATGTAATAAGTAGATGTATATAATTTAGTAAAAACAGTAAATATTGAAAAATAAATTATGTTACAAAAAAATAAAACGTTTATAATATAACATCAATAAAATTTTTATAAATTGTGTAAAGACTTTTTGTAAGTACAATAATATTTCAGTAATACATAAAATAAATGTATTTCATTTACAATAGTCAATTAAACGATTCACAATTTTTTTATAAATTCATTATAAACGTTTTAGTTTCTTTATAACTTTGTTTATTTTTCAATATTTAATGGCTTCTTCTTTTTTCATTTAATAAATTATATGTATATA
>WYDF02297516.1:0-15806 GCA_009867245.2 Adranes taylori | reverse complement strand
TTTGATCTGATTTGATCTGATTTGATCTGATTTGATCTGATTTGATCTGATTGGATCTGATTGGATCTGATTGGATCAGATTTGATCAGATTTGAACTAATTTGATCTGATTTCTTTTGATCTGAAGGAATTAAAATCTCGGGATATTTTTTTTCTGGTTTCTAGTTCTCTTTCCATTCTGTTTTTTTTTTGTTTGTTTGTGAGCCCTGAACCATTGAATTGATACATTGAATGGGCTCTGATTTATTTTTATTTTTATAGGTACGTGGATCATATATTGGTTACTTTTATACAAGGGTTAAGTGGAAGAGCAGTTTTATTGAACTTCCACTTGGGATTATCTTATTATACATTTGTTTTCGAACAGCTGTTGTAATTATAAATATGTACACAGTTACTAAATTCCGTTCTTAGTAACTGTGTACATATTATTAATATTTTTGTCTCTTTGTAGCGTGCACCTCCAAACAACTTCAGTACCTTTAAAAACGCACCTCCATCACCTTCAGAACGACGTCATACACGAGATTCTTCTTTGCGCAGATGTTACGTAACGGCTCTCTAAACAATAGAGTAAGGCCTTACGTCATAGTCGGGTCGTGTGACCGAAGTAAACTGAAAGTGCCCAGGATTAGGATTACGGCATTTGCATCTGACTTGCTAATTCTTCAGCTTTGATCTCGCAAGCCGGTATGATCTTAATATAGTTTATTAGGGAGGACCTGGCGCCTCCCATGACTCCAATGATGAGGACTAACAATTTGATGGAATGGCGTAGATAATTGATCCTTAGATCGCATAGCAAATCCTGATATTTAGCCACTTTTTCTCGTTCCTTAATTTTAATATTTTAATCACGGGCTAAAAGATTCTATAAGAAACATCTCCCGCTTAGTGGAATCTAATAACAGAATATCAGGTTTGTTTGCGGCAATTTGATGTGTTGTAGGAAAACCGTAGTTCCAAAAGATTTTAACGGTGTCATTTTCAACCACGGTCTCAATATCCTTATCGACGTAGGGTGCAACCTGGTCTTTGTCTATACCGTAAGAATATCGCAGATGCAAATATAGCACTTTTAAGACGGCATTATGGCGCTGGATGTATTTTGTTCTAGCATATACCGGGCATGCGGACAGAATATGAAGTAGCGTCTCTGGTTGAGACTTGCATGCTCGGCAGTTCGTATCTGCCACCTCTACGGCCATTATATTCTTACAGTAGACTAGCGTATTTATGACCATCTTGGCATGCAAAACTAAATCCCTCAGTTTCAGATCGCAGGCCAGCAGATCTTAAAAAGCCGAATGTAAAATGTGGTGATAGCTCCAACTCTCCAATGACGTTATAAAATTGGCCATGGAGAGATCTATCCCGATGGAGTTCTTTGAATGTCGAGAACGATAGTCCAAGGGATTCGGACGCCTTTCTCGCAGCCTTATGTAGAAATGACCCAACAGCCTCTAATTCGTGCTCATGCACAAATTTCGAAGGTCATCTAGGTTGTTGATAACCCTGTTAGGCATTCCTATTACCATACGGATACTTTTTATTTTTACAGTACCTTAATTGTTAAAATTGTTGTATTTTATTTTGACTTTTTTTAAGTTAGAAAAATCGTTAAATGAACATCTGCCGTACTGAACCATGTCGGTGGAAAAGATCTTTTTACAGAATTTAAAGCAGGATCCAGATTATGCTTTTGACCACTATGCTGCTTTTCTTATTATGATCATTTGTAACATAAAATGCTCATTGCATGAATCAATTTAGGGTTGCGTTAGAAATTCGCTGATTTTAATTATTTTAATAAAGTACTCAAATATATCACTGATGTACGCAGTAAAATGATGAAATATTTTTTTTATTATTTCTTAGTATTTATAACCTCAAATATTGGGTGTTACAATAAGACGGATCGATGTTAAACGTTAATTAAACATCAGTGGTGTACAAATATAAAGATATCTTTACTGTAAAATGTTTATTTGATTCATTACAATTAATTGTGAAAAATAATGTCCGCCAAATGTTAGCCATGGCTTCGGCGGCACACGTCAATCCGCTTATCAAATTTTTTTATAACAACATCTCGGCATAATTGTTCCTCGCTCTCATTAATGCACCATGAAATCTCATCTTTGAGTTGCTGGATGGTGGTTAGCCTCTTAGCATAGACTTTACTCTTCAGATAGCCCCAAACAAAGAAGTCTCGCGGTGCCAAAGCGCAAGATCTGGGTGGTAAATTGACTTCACTGTTTCGGAAGATAATGCACCCGGGAAGCTTCTCATGCATGAGAGCCATTGTGGCGTGGGCTGTGTGGCATGTGGCTCCATCTTGTTGAAACCACATATCATTGATATCATAATCTTCCAATATTGGCCACAAAAAGTCTGTTAACATTGTGTGGTAGCGCTTGCCATTCACTGTGACCCAATGCCCAATATTATTTTCAAAAAAATATGGTCCAGTGATTCATTCAGCAAAAAATGCACACCACACTGACTTTTTGTGGATGCATTGGTGTTTCGACAATTGCCATTGGATTTTCATTAGCCCATATACTGCAATTCTGCTTGTTGACGCATCCATTCAGACGAAAATGGGCTTCGCTGAAGAAGATTTTGGTGGAAAATTCGTTATTCACCTGCCTTTGTTCGTGTATCCAATCGGTAAATGTCCGGAGCTTTAAATGGTCCGGCGGCTTAAATCCTTGCGTTAATTGAATTTCATAGCGTGCGACGACAGATCTTTCGTCAATATCGTATGCAAAGTGGCCGTAGACAACTGCAATTCCTGGTGTTTGGGCTTTCGGCTACATTCACCCTCACGCCAGCAATATATTCAGCTGAACGTCCTGTACGAGCACGTACTGGATTCTTAACACTGCCACAGACACAGTTTCTTGGAATTTCTTCACAATTTTGCCAATAGCACTCTCGCTTGTTCGATTGTGTGGGCTGAAAAAATCACGAAGAGCTCGAAATGCACTTTTGTTTGAACGCCCATTTTCATAATAGTCTTCGATAACTTTAACACGTTGTTCAAAACTCAACTTTTCCGTAATTCAATTTGTAAACGGCTGAAGATGTCAAAACAAAAATTTTACCTCAAAAACAATTGACGTTTAAGCTCCGTTCACATATAACATCTGTCCAAACTATTGTAACACCCCTTACATGACTCGATTTGCGATTTGAATTTTCTGGCAATAGTATAGCTTCTAGTTTTCATTCGAAAAAAAAGTTGTAAGGATGATTCCAGTTCTACCAGCAAAATAACAAGTAAAGTTGGAAACTAAAGATAATTGGATTTATGATTTAAATTTGTTTATCTGATTGGATTTTGGCTTCTCCAGGACGTTGGTGGAATTAAATGGTTGAATGCCGAATGTTTAATGATGATGTAAGTTGATCCAGCAAGGTGACATGATGAAGATAGGAAAATTGTGTAAGATATATTGTTGATGATACAGTATAAGTTGTCAGAAACTGAATTTGTTGGATTTATTCGCTGTCGCCGAAGTAATAGCGGAACAGTCGCTGGTGATGCTCTTCAAGAGTTATTGGAGTTTTGTCTCTGACATTCTCGTTATCTCGGTGCGTTGGGTGATTGATCCCCATCTTCCCCTGACCTTGACTTTGTCCTCCTCTGCTTCCTTATTGACGAAGTAGTTTGTCAAGGAAGGGCTATGAAATATTAATGTGATTCAAAGAAATAAGAAGTGTTTGACCAGACAACGGAAGATTCAGCAGAAAATAAAGAATGTAATAAGTAGAATTTTGCTACTGACGCTTGTTGAAGTTAATTTAATTTGAAAAAATTATTACAATCGATTTGTCGAAGGCAAAGCGATTTGTCGATACTTAGATGCCAAACAAATTGAAAAGTACGAAAAAAGTTCACTCTGCAAAAATTACTTTGATTACTTAGTGGTATATTATTCTAGTTGAAATGCGCAAATTTACTAAAAAACAAAATGCGTCTGGAAAACGCTCGTTTGAGTAGGACCTTGTATGCGAAATTAGCTGAGAAGAAGCAGCTTCTGGTGGACGGTTAATCAGTGGTAACTTTCAAAATCTCCGGCGTCACTTGGGCGTGGCCAAAAGGAAATTTCGCAAGAAAATTTTAGAAAGGTTTGTAATTCCAAGCAATAGCAAAATTTGTGTGATCCGTTCATATTTCTAAGAATCCTAATTGTTTTATTTTGCTGATGTAGCAAAAGTAGTGGAACATAAAACCCATACTGGTAGGAGCTTTACACCACCAAAATTTTAGAAGCATTGCGTTGAAACGCCTTCGGCTAAAATGAGTGGAAGTAATATATAATGAGATTGGACGAAACACAAAACGGTTAATAGTATAACGAGTTAAAAATATGGTGGGTAAAATAATCGTTTATAACTTTTTCGGTTAAAAGTAGTACTAATAAATCGGTTTTACAAAAGAAATAAATGAGTAAAAAATTTCTCTAGCTGTGTGATAAACGCATACATGTACCTATGACAAAACATGTCGCAAAACCGCCGGTATTTCGTATAGCTAGCGGTGAAGCATCAATAACGCGGTGTGTGATCTATTTTTAGGCGCGTGAATGTCGGAACGATTGACAAGGATTTTAAATGCAAGCGGCAACTGTTTGATGTTTTTCGCGCGATATGAAAATTTATTTTTATATATATATTAAATCTTTGTTTTGTCAATATATATTAATATTATTGATTTAATGAATCGTTATTAAATTGATTTGTTAAATTATATTAGAAGAATTGAATTAGATTTGATTAGTGGATTTATATTACATTCCAGGATTACTCATTATATTTATGAATTATTGGAGTATTGCTTAATGCAATCATTAATAATTGAATGAATGGGATATGATAATACGGTATCAATCTTTGATGTGAAAAGTATGGGTTAGAGTAAGACAGAAAAAGTAATGAGAAAAAAATTGCATACGTTTTCGTACAATCTTGCATTGGAAGCAGCAAGAGCCATACTAATAAGCATAGCAGCTAAGCATTGCTAAGAAATTATGCATATTACAGGCAGGGCGTCACCGGCTATGGTACAATCCGTGAGCTGTTTTCGATGTAGCTACTAGTTGTAGAAGATTTGTTTTTAAAATTCAATTTGGAGCTAGAAATACAATCTGTTTGCATAGTTTTAAGTCTATTCATAGAAACAATTATAATTTATTACATCATTCGTTATATTTATGTTACAATAAGGCAATATTTATCTCTAATTAAAAAAGTTTTTCCTTTAATTTTATAATCGAATAAGATGCAAGTTGTATTTGTTTTGTTACATGATCTATTTAAACTTTTAAAACTTTTATAAGAAGTGAATCGTAGATCGTAGTCTCCGTCTGCTAAAAAGTTTGAAAGAAATCAACTATGGAAGAGAAATAAAGAGCGTAGGATCAGTGAAACGTCTCTTTCAATAACATACTGCGAATCTAACTTTGCTAATACCTGAATCTCTGTAATAAGGCAACTGTCAAAAATATTTGATAAACCGTGTAGGAATCTTCGCAGTAGGAAAATATATAGAATGATCTAAATTTAGACTATTTGTATAACTAGGTCGCAGATTAGTAAGTAGTGGTAAATTTCGTATTAGATGCACTTTTATCTTCCCATAAATGTACATATTACATGTTTTTTGAAAATATAGATTTCAAGATAATATTTGAATTGACTCCTAAAAATTTGATTTGAGGTCTTTTAAATGATTTATTTTGCACTGTTTCCTTTGTACTTATTGTTTGGTATAAGTACGTGAGTATATATATGAAGCTTAGTAAAAGTGGCCAAAATGCAACAAACAGCAATTTATTTTATATTTCCTAAATTATTCGAAATCTAGAACATATTTCTGGAAATTAGACATCAAAACATTACTAGTAATGCTTCTATTAACAGCACTAACAAAATGTACTTTTTGCAAAATAATACATTTAAAGAAAAAAATTAATAATTTCTTAATATAAATTGAACCGTACACGCTAAAGAATATTATTAATATTTTAAACTGTAACGACGCCCACACCCGGAACCTAGAGCTTCGTGACGGCGTACAATGACAGTGCTAGCTTGACCTATTTAATAACGGAACTCCCACACGCGACGCTGCTAATGGGGAGCCTAGCTACTATTACAAATGGCGCTAAATTTTCTCACAGATTAAGCGGCCTTCGGAAAATCGTCCTCCGGTGCCAGGTCAGTTTAAAGTGAGACCGCACTTCTGAACAGATGTTGCTGTTCCTCCGATCCTCAGAAATCCTCTGAGGACTCAGGTAGCTGCAGTTGGCAAGTAAACCAGGCGTCGTACATCTTGCTAGTAGAAGCAGTAAAGTTATTTACTAATCAGTAAAACACTGATAATGAAAAGAATAAATGCCAAAATACGAATATCAAATTAAAGCAATATCAATAATTACAATAAACAAAGTAATTAAGGGGCGGTATCAATGTTATCACAACAATAATTCATTATTAATATATACAAAAAATCGGTGCATATAAGTGGTGTAGTAATATTAGTCACTTGAATACGTCGATGCATGTAAAGCAAATTATATATATATGTATATATATATATATATATACATATATATATAAACAGTTACTAGCGATTGATAAACAATTCACAATTCACAAAAATTCACAATGGCAGGCGGTGGGTACGGAAGGAGATTCGGAAATTCACTAATGTAACACCCCGAAGTTCGTTGATGTTACTATTCTCAGCGGATCGTGCAGCATGAACCAGAGCCAAACATAAATGTATCGCCCCGAAGTACGTTGACGATACAGTGCCCGACACCGGCACAAGCCAAACTACACACTCAAGTGAAAGGTTAACATGCCAAACCAAGGCATGTCCTATTTCAAGCTCATTATACCCGTAAACAAATTTTTAGCGTAGATAAACACCTTATGTATTAAAAGTAGTGGTGGATACTTTATATGGCTAACAGCTCAAAAATCTAAAATTGTTACGATTTTTTCAAAGTAAATAAGAAAGTTCGATAAGCTATAAAAATTTTCGGTTAGAAAATAACGAACGCAATTCGTTGAGGCCATTAAGAAGACATTAAAAAACTGACGGTTAGTAGATAAAGAAATATACATAAACATACTGAAATATACATACACCTATAATTTTATGTTACTCATCATCTATGTGTGAATAAATGTAAAACACTTCCACTGAAATAGACGCACGTGTAGAGAAATCCATAAAATTTCGATGTATTTCGACACTAATGTCTGTCTTTGCTTTAATATGGTCAACCATCTCACAAAATCAGCAGGTGCTTATATATTTCCAGGTGCTTATATATTTCCATTTTATATATTTCCTCTACACAGTACGATGAAATCACAACGGAAAGTCGGACTTATAGAGTTTATCCGTATTAAAATAACTGATAGATTTCATAGAACAAAATCTAGTGCTGATAGATTTCGTAGAATTAGTTAATTGTCGTTTAATTATTTAATTCTTTTTTATTTGTCTCTTTTTGTTTGAGGCTGTTCAGCTGATATCAAATTATCACAGGTAAATATACAGATAATTAATTGTCTAAAATTATTCAATCGCAGAATCATAGGATACTACTAAATCCTATTAAAATTTAAGTTCTAGTTTGCTTTGGAACCGAATACGATTATTTTAAATCAACCTTAAATATTTTGCTGGGATCACATAGAGAACACACAGTTGGTTCAGTAGAAAATCTTGGATTTATTTTGAATAAAAATTTTGGGTTTTACAGAGTTTTTACAGTTTGGTTTAACAGAGCCAGATAAACTTTCCTCTGCATTTCCCTTATACTTGGCCTCTTTTATTATTGTGAAGTATTGATTCTTATGATGAACATAGAAAATACAAAATATATATATAGCAGTTTGAGATAACTTTTAGGAATTAAAAAATATGACAGTATATCGTACTGATGTTTGCCACTTTAATATCAGGAATAAGACTTATCTTCATACCACCGTATCTTGTCTTCCAAAATTTTTATTCCTTAGTTTTACCTAGAATCCATACTTAAACAATTATTTTTTAAAGGTTGGTACGTTCGTTTGTCTTAATTTTGAAACAGACAATATACTACTGGGATATGTTTTGTTCACTACCGTATGAATGGTAAATATTTGCAGAAAGAATTTAGTGCAATATTCGAAGGATCCATCGGCATATAGAGATTCCCTTTCGCACATAAGTTTAATGTTCTTCTCGGTGGAAAATATTATGATATGGAGGTTTTTATCCTTCTTCATTAGAAAATCTTCCTCTTGAATCGTTTACGTGTGTATCTCCGATAAATAGTGGTGTACTTCATCCCCAGATTTCTGTAACTCTTGAATTGTTTTTCTGTTTGCGTAACCAATATTATTACTTATGTAAGATTCGTTTTTAGAGGTGAGAACACATGAAGCATCAGGACAATTATAAAATTATTTAATTGTCAATTGTTAATGATTTCTCTCATAACTATCCGGATGTCTTCCTTTTAAGCATATTATTTACCCGTTGACGCAATAAATTGTTTGATGTGTCAAACAATTTATTGAAAAAAATTGAATGATTGCCCATTGTGTAAACAGTAGCATTATAGGTCTTCTGTGTACACTTCCAGCACACTTCCCCAGTAGGCACCATATTCCGGAATTTATAATATTTACAATTTTCGTAAACAAGAAGTTTTTTCCACATTTCTTATCATTTTCTCCATTTTCTTTACTTTCAAAAGCGCGTGATATAATAAAGCAAGCTGACTATTAAACTTGCAAACCATTATTTATATAGTAGAAACACGGGTTGCTACTGGTTTTCCTTCTTATCGTTTTAACTAGCTACTTAGATATAAACCAGCATCTGTATACTTCAACTTCAGGTTGATCAATATAATATCAATAGCGGAGATACCCGGAAAACAATTCCTATCTATTCGTTCGTCCACCATCGTGGAAGCGAACGCACGATACCAAAACCATATAAATAACAGTGATTGCGCTGATACCTTATTGTTCATTTTAGTAATTAAGCAATTAGCGTAAGAACATGTAGCATACATTTACGTGTGTAATATAGAACGCGGCAACCATCTTAATCTTGGATGATGTTCCAATTTAATTAATTTAATTGTTATAAATATTAATATAAGTATAAACCATTATTGTTAATCTTACATACTTAGTTTAATAAGTATTGTGTAATAAATAAGAAAGAATTTAACAAGTAAAATGATTCACTTAGACTTGGCAATCGTAAATGTTTAATCGTATGAAACTTTAATTATTAATGTAACTAGATAAATTACTTTATCTTAGCAAATTATGAAACGTATCTAAGTGTTATTTATATAATGTTGTAAGTAAAAAAATAAAATAAGTAAAACAAAATTAAAAATCTTTAATTTCTAAAATAATTTTAAAAATAAATAATCATATTTTTTTAAAGAATTTATAATTTACATGTAATACTGGTAATATTTATGTTAGTCGGTACATTTACTAACCCTTCCCTATAACCATCAAGACTAATGACTTATGACTTAGACTTAAGACCCAAGATTAATGACTTAGATAATTTTTGTAATTTGTATGCTCGGTAGGGGGCAGACTTAATCTGTTTTTGCAGTTAGAGTACGGCTAATCCTGAAAAGATTATAATATTTGCAGTTCGATTACTCCTGTCGGAACAGATCAGGACGCCGATTAATGTGTATACAAAGCAGGGCGTCTTCTATTAATCGATAGTGTCTCAACAAGATTGTCTTTTGGCGACCTGCCAAAAGTGTAATAATCTTGAAAGAGTATTTCCGCCAAAATTATTTATAAGCAAATTGAATAAAGTAGGCAGTATAGAAAAACTTCCTATTCAACATTAGATATTGATTGTGAACATGTTTTTAACATTAGAACATGTTTTTAACAATACCTCTTGATTAACTCTATCAAACGTCTTAGAGAAAAATCTGTATACACATAATCTGTTTGAAGCTTGATGTTTATTTCTTTAATGGACATTTTTATTTTCTTTTTCATCGTAAATGATTTCTGATCGTGTGGCAAACTCACATTGACCGGTGTGTCGAACCTAGATACAATGACTGGCATATTTCTAAAAGAATATCTCTATACTAAAGCAGAGTACAACATGACTTAATAATATAATTATATGCGAGTAATTGTAATATAAGAAAACATATTCGTATGAATTAATAATAATAGGTTTTGTATAATATTTAGGTAATTAACTAATATCACTGCTCTTACCCATCAACTTACCCATCAAACACAAAAAGGCTTCTATACAAAAAAAAGTTTTAACCTCACAGCACTCAAGTGCAAAATTGTACTCTCCATAATAGTTCAGCGTAGAACCTCAATGAACTCCGGGTCTCACTACAGTATATATTTTGTAATATTCACTTTGAAATCATATATTTACTCATGCATCAAAGCTATGTATCAACGTTATGTATTATTATGTATTTACTTAATTCATGTATTTACTTAGCAAAAAGCCAAGGCTATCTCTTAACAATCTCTTAAGGCAATCTCTTAACCCGGACCCGGACCTGAGTATAAAATAATATAACGTATGATAAGAAAATGTTAAATCGATTACTTTTATTTGTATCCAGTGGGAATACTGACGTAAACCCACACATCAGCTCCTATTAAGGATAATTATAATTAATCATTATAATCATATTAATAAATTTGATATTATCTTATGAATTGAAAATGCAATACTTTTTTATGATAGCAATTAGGAACCTACACAGAGAAATATGAGAATAACATTTGAGTCATTATTAAATATCATTTTCGCGTGAGAATTGTAGAAAGCGCACACCAAAGACATCACGTGGTGAGAAAATGCTAGATTTTCTTTAAGCAGACAGTACGTCTCCAAGGAATATATTGGGTTGGACAAAAATAATGAAATCGAATTATTAATTATGTTAATACAAATAATTTATAAGATAATTGTTTATTTTGTAAAAATTATATATTGATAACAAATAATTCAGTAATAATTTAAATAAGGTATAAAAGTTTACGAAGGTATTTCCTATTAAATAAGGTATCTACTATAAAACTTTTCAGTATATCCCGCAAAGTGCGGTGAATCTCGACAATTTAGGAGGTGTTTTCAAGCCGCCTTCATTTTCAAGCCGCGACAGATTTATTTTTCGATTTGTCCAATTTTATATTGTGACCATACTCTTAGTGCGTCCAGTGTATAATATATTATTGAGGCATTCATACCCCAATAATATATGTTTATTTATTTATATGTATCCCGATTCACCACAGGAAGAGATGAATGAGTCGTATATTTCTCAGTATTTTCCTATTCCAACGTCTACAGGGGTATAAAGGGACTTTAATAAAAATAAAAAAAATATATTTTAGGCCAGGGAGGCTTAGGATTTAAGTAATGAAAAAAATAATAACCAAATAAAAATATTTTTTATTCATTGAACCAACTTAAAAACATATTTTTTCAGCATTTTTTAACTTCTATTAAAAACCTACCTATGGAAAACATACATAATGGACGGAACATATATGGTCCCCTTCATACAGTAGGCAGTGATAATTTTTGAATAACATCAGAGTGTTAGAACTCCGGCACATCTTCCATATTGGGAAAATAAATATTTTCGGCTTGGGCTGGCCTCTGCTAGATCTATCTCACTTGCTGAACCTTCATCCTCTCTAAGTTCCGCCACAGTGACACTGCGCCCAGCATGCAGTTTTAATCTCTTTTTTTTCTTCCCCTATTTAACTAGCCATTCTCTGTCCCATATCGCATTTCTTTCAAAAAAGTTGTCAAACTGTCATCATCGTTAACAGCAGCGGTATTAACTGCTTCCACATCAGAGCTGTCGGGTGGCAAGCTCTGTAGCACGTTCTGGACTTTTAAGGGATATATCTCCGTTTTTTCAAGACGAGATTGTATTACCCTTTCCATACTAGGTTTCGTTAATTTTAATGTTTGTTTTTCATAAGCATTGGGAAGTATTATGTGTCAAAATATGCGTTGTCAAGACTACCGCCTTTATTTTATGTCAAGAGTACTGCCTTTGATTCGTGAGTTTCTAGAACTCCAATTCATTTTTAGAGGCCTGAAGAAGGAGACGTCTAACGGCTGCGTTAGATGCGTGGAGTTAGGTAGGAGGAACGCAAAACTTATTCTCTTCTGATAGGCGCACTACCTCAAAGGAGAGATGTGAACTTAGATTGTCACCAACCACCAGCTTATTTCCAGGAAAACGTCGACAATTTGGGATTACAACGTTTTGTGACCAATCGAAAAAGTATGTCCCATCTATCCACCTACTGTTGGTTCTATTGTAAAAGAATCCTGGTGGACCACCTTCCGTCCACAAAATGTTTTTATTTATAAATTGTGTAGCAGGGGAGAAAAGTCGCCGAGGATGTAGCAGAAACATAACAAATACGCTAGCTTTGCTACAATTCATTATGCGCTTGGGATACTTTCATTCTCTTTTAAATATCATTTTACGCTTACCGAGCTCATCAGATAAAACGGATTGATCATAATTTACCTGAAGGTGAGGCGGTATATCTTTACTTATTTCCTTCCGCACTTTGAAATAATTTTTATTTGTAGTTGGGGAGACTTCCGCACGGTTCCTTTTAATATTTTGTCAAAACTGCTGGGATAGGGTATCTTTTTTCTTTATGTTTTTTTTAGAGATCCCAAAACCCACTCCACACCAGACATGTTATGTCCATGTCCCTATTCACCGCATATTACGGTATAACAATAACATTAATGTTCATTTAATTTGTATTTAATAGTCTGATACATGAGTGTTATTATTCCATGCCACTTTTAGTAGATTGAATAATTTATTTATTCTCCTAACCATGTCCATAATAAGCCAAAATAGCTGAAACGTCGACTAATGTAATGAAAAGGTTATTCCAAAATATACAACAATTGTCCAAATATCCGAATTTTTATTTATAATATACAAAATATTTAAGTTTACACGTAACACCACAAAGTACATTAATTTGAAGTAAAATTTATGTAGCATTTAGGAATTTAAAATTTATGTAGATAATACATTGTCAATATTAACTAAGTACATAATAAAAAGAAATAAAATTAAAGATAAGATAAAAGCAAAATAAATTTGGGACAGTAAAATATATTAATATAAAATATAAAATACGAGAATATGTTATAAAATTTTAGTAATAATATAATGAGTTTATAATAATAATATAAATTACACTACAAATAAAATAAAAGTCTTAGTAATAAAATAAAGGTATTTTTCTTTTAAGAGGCTTTAAACTTTTGTCATACTTTGACTGTTCTGTATGTAGTTTTCAGCACTCCAAAACTTACTCCTCTGTTGTTAGATTTCATTATAATCTCTTGCACTTGCACATTTCATTATAATCTCCTATAATATAGATAACGATGAAACTATTTAAGTTCATTGTCTTGTATGCCATATTTAAGTGCATAGTGTAGAACATTGGAAACTATTTAAGTACATTGATTTCTAATTTCTTTAGGAGCTTTGATCGGTCAATGGTTCAAAATCCCTTTTTAAGTTTCAGAAGACTCCTACTGTAATAATATTTTTATATAAAGTTTCCCTACATTCACATATCAGATACTGTATTGCTGTTTCTCAGTTATATTTGCTCAAAGGTATGGAACAAAAGCTGAGTTATTGAGTTATTGGTTCTGAGTTGAGTTATGGGTTCTGAGTTATTCGTTCTGAGCGAATAGAGAATAAATTTATAACTAATAATATGTATATTGTATATAGGTGTTGTGGCACGTTTTGGTTAAACCCCCGTGAATCGTACTCTAAGGGCGAAATTTAAAGTAGCGCATTTTCTAACTTTGGTAAGAGCATAATTTATGTAGACCGTTCCAATAGAAAGTTCCCCTTCTTCTATTCCAGCCATTTATGTCCACTGCTAGATGTAGGCCACCCCTAACTGTCTCCATCTTTTCCGATCCAACGTCTCTTTTTGTCTTCTTGCCTACTCTTCTATTAACATCGTTTGTCTATCGTTTAAACGGCCAATCGATGATTTTGTTGGTGGTTACCTTTGAAGAACTGTTTTTCACACGATCAGGGGTTATTCTGCTTATCCCAGTATCATTGCCCAGTATCATTTTAATGACAGTATATGTTGCATGACATCAAGAAATTTTATTTGTTGCCAGATCAATTCATTGGTCATTTTGTCTCTTGATGATACTCCCGGCATACTGCTTTCCATTGCTTTTTGGACTACCATTAATTTATTTGCAGACGTTTTAGTCAGTGCCCAAAGTTTCAGCTCTAATAGTTAGAACTAGATAGAGACATGAATTGAACACATTCCTTTTCAAGCTATTGTTCAATTTACTCTTGAAAATGTGATTAAGTTTTCTGATTGCTGCCCAACAGCGTGCTATTGTTCTCGTTACTTTATTTTCCAGACCTAATTTTAGATTGTGACGAAGGTACTTCGAATTATCGACAACCTCAATGATGTCATTTCCAATTTTGGTGACTCTATCATCGGTTTTTGACAAATTCATCTTATGACTAATATTCAGTGATTCTTTGTTGAGTTGTACCAACATTGTTCTAGGCTCGTTGCTATGATCAAGATGTCATCTGCGAAGCGAAGATCGTTTAGAATTATATTTATTCCCACTTCACTCCTATCTAGTTTTTTTTTAAACAGTTTCTAAAGTTGGTGTGAATAACTTCGGCAAAATAGTGTCTCTCTGTCTCACTCCTCTTACAATTTTGAAATTAGTCAGTAGAAAATTTGATTACTTCATCGGGATCGAAGTCCCGTTGCACTGGAGGCGGACATCCCTGATGCCGAGTTTAGTTTTGAGTGTTCAATTAAGATGGTTTGGCTCTAACGTGGGTTTCATTTGATGTGGAATATCTGCGCCCATTAAACAAAATCCTTATTTTTATATTGTTACCTTGCCTATAAGCCTATAAGCCTCTGAAAATCTAATTCTTAAAATTCACCTCTTCAACTAAAAAAGTTATTAACTCAATTTTAAACTCCTTAATTTGCAATTTAAAAGAATGTGAACAAAAATTTAACATTATATTTAAATTTATTCTAATTATATTTAAATTAAAAATACATTTAAATTAAATAACTTAAATTCTCGTAATTTATAAATGATTAATATACTTTTAAAATCGCCTAACAGTATATTCATTTAACGGAAATATTACCATACGTTAGATTAAATCAAGTATTTATTTAAATAAATTATTTAAATTAAAAATAACATGAAACACGTCACACAACTCAAAGCAATTATAATACCTTCTTAGAAAATACCTGACTACGTTCGGAGATGCTTTCTGATAAGACAGCAGGAAAAAAATATATAATTTTAAACGAGATCAACTTCAACAAAAGTGAAATTAAAATTCCTATAAAATACAAATACAAATGACAAGGACCTCATACCTTAGCAGTGTATCGACAAAGAAAAGCAAACTTGGTTTCTTCATTTCAAGTAATAAGCATAATTTGTACATTTATTAAACAAAAATGCTGACAATTTTAATTAAAGCGCAATACATTTTTGAAAAGATTTCAGAGGAATAATAATGTAGAAATTTATATTAATTCTTCATGAGCTGTAAAATTGATTAGATGAATGAAGCAAAAAGAGGAAAGAATAAACATAATTTACAAAAGCATATCAATAATTTCTAGAATATACGTTTTATAGAATA
>WYDF02297505.1:0-15806 GCA_009867245.2 Adranes taylori | reverse complement strand
ATTATTAGAGGATCTCATTTTAATTTATGATTTATTAAGGAATTGCTTATTGCGATTATTAATTAATTGAATTAATGGGAGTCCGATATCATCTTTACAATACTTCCATTCTTGCATGGGTCCTTGCTTCCAGTGCATCCATACAATCCCGATCAATGCATCATTGTGTTCTTCTTGATTCTTCGTACTCACGTGCCTTCTAGATAGTTGTGTCCTTTATCTTTTGTCCGTGTTCTTCTCCCGTTCCAGTCCCTCCGGCCCATCTCACGACTTGGTCTAGTTCTTGTTGTAGTTGTTGTCTTTCTGCTCAGTTTTCTGCAGCATCTTCTGCAAAAATTCACTTCCGTTGCTAAAAGCCTTTGTTGTTCTCTATTGTTTTGAACACAAAACTCTGAACCATATGTCATTGTGCTCTTTAGAATTGCTCTATATACGGTTGTTTTTGTTTTGTTGCTAATCTTTGAATTCTAGATAATGGAATGTAACGTTTGTGTAACTCTTTTGCCAGTTCATCAGTTCCAGTTGTTCATCAGTTCAATTTGTTCATTCGTTCCATTTGTTCATCAATCGTAATGCGTAAATATTTATATTCTTGAATTGAATTTATTGTGCTACTTCGCACACAATATCCATAGGTGGATGCCCAATAGACATGTATTGGGTTTTTTCCATATTGATCACCAGACCCTATTGATCGTATTATCTAAAAGCTTTCGTAGCATGAAGAAGATATCGTCTTAGTCTTCCGCGAATATTATTTGGTCATCCGCAAACAGAAACGTAGTTAGGTAGTCCCCTAATCCCATTTTTACAATGTTTCTCTTCCAGTGTTTTATTAGTGCTTTGCTGATGTAAAGTTTAAAACGTATAGGCGAAATGCAGCATCCCTGTCGGAATCCTTGGTTACTGGAAATTCTGTAGAAAGCTTTGTGCCTACTTCTACTTCAGTAGTACTGTTTTTTGTATAATCTCTTCAGGCCGTTAATGTAAGTAGATGGAATTTGAAAGTAATGAAGTGCCTTCCACAAGAGTCGCTTTTTTAAGCTCCAAATTATGGCCATCTAATTTATATGAACTAATTTATTTTTTGTAGTACCTTACAAAATCATAATTCTTTAGCTGTTATAAATTTTATAACATTCCTTATATAAAAATATATTTTAAATTATCAGTAAAGCGAGTAAACGATGATGTACGTAGTATTATTTAAAAAAAGTCTTTATAATTAATTCTTGAATAATTGAATAATTTATCACAAGAAATGAACTCATATGTTCCGCATTGTTAACTTTTAACGTTTGCTTAACTAACATCTAACATCAAGTAAAACGTAAGTCAATTATAAATTGACAAAATATTATATAACCATACATAAATTTTAGCAAATTCGAATTTTATTTGTTTTAAATAATCCATACGTTACTAATTAGGTTCTTTTTCTTTTTCTAAACATTTGACTAATTTGTAAATTGGGTCTATTTCATAAAGAATATACTTAACACATCAATAAAAATTTTAAATTCTAAATAAAAATACTTATCCACATGTTGATAAGGATATCATATAACATACGAGATTTTATTTGTTCTTATGAGAATACAGGCTGTACCAAATTAATAATTCAGCTAATGACCAACTCAGAATATCCACTATATTAAAAGGGCTCTATTCCTCTGTAATGGAGATGTATAATGGACTTATAGCTCCGATTTCGAATATTTGAACCCCGAATATATTCGCCCTTTTTACTTATTCATTATTCGAATATCTGTAAATTTATTCGACTTTTCTTCGTTCATATTTGAAATTAAAATGCGTAGTTGGGAAGCTGCCGCTCAGCAGTAAAAACATCAACGCTGTTATAAAGATTTTTAAAAGACGTTAGAATGTACCAAATCCCAATATTAAATTTTGTAAAAATAACGAAGAAATCTTTGAAGGAGATTTTATTCCGAGTCGTAGGTTTGGATTGTATGTTAATCAATGCTATTTTCAAGTCAAATGCTCTTAATGGTTACATTAATTCGAAAAAATTCAAAATGCCAAGAAGTCCAACTACTGTAAGAAAGTTCATGTTCTTTCATTGGACAGCAAGAGTTTTGAACTCCATGTGTTAGGGTTTGCTGAGTTTAAAAAATGCAGAGTTTGATATCGATTTTAAAAAATATGTCGTTGTTTCAACCAATGATGGTGCAGCCGTAATGAAGAAATATGATAGCTGTTTGGATATTAACAATCAGCTGTGCCAAAATCACGGATTGCATTTCGCAGTCATGGACTGTTTCTATAAAAATGCCGAAAGAAGAAGAAAATGAATGTGACTATTGCGTAGAGTGAAATATATTGTGGCAATGAAGATGACAATGGTGAAGCAGAATTCAGAATTGCAGATGTTACAGAATTGTACGTTTCAAAGCAGGATAGTAATTTTTACTTCTAACTACTATACTGCTTTTTATATTTTATTCTGTTTCTTTGTAAATAAAATATGTTCGTGCATGAGCTTATATAGGATTGGGTTAGAATTTGCTGATCGTAATTATAATGCAAAATATTTTTAGGATGTTCATTCCATTTTCCATTAGCAAAATAGCAAGTAAAAATATCGAAATAAAGATAATTAGATTTTTGGTAATTAATTTATCTTCTGATTGGATTTTTGGCTTTTTCGTAGGCTTCTCCATAGTGGCGCTAGAATTGAAAGGGTGAATGTTTAATGCAGATATTGAAGGTAGCTCCAGTCAACTGACATGATGTAGATGTAGAAAATGTTATGAAATGTATTATTGAAGATGCGATGAAATTTTTATGACGTAGACAAGTGAATTTATGGTGATCCCAGATTTATTCGTTGTCCGCGAAGTAATAATGGAACATGCGTCGATGATGCTCCTCTTGCGCTTCTCTGGTGTTGATCTCTGCCAAATCCGTTGTCTCGTTGCGCGGATGATTGTTTGACCTCTCCCTCTGACGTTGACTTCATGGTTTCTCCATTAATGAAGATTTGTCAAGGAAGGGTTAAGAAAAATTGATATAAGATAAGACTTGAGATTAGATGATGTTAAGAAAACGAAAGATTCAGCAGAAAATTATGAAGGGAATTATCTATGTATATTTCACCTGATTGATGTTCGTAGAATTATTATTGATTTGATTCTGTAAAATTTTAAATAAAAATAAGAAATTTGTTGGTAATGCTTACTAGAACAATATCAGATTCCGGAGTGCGATTTCTCGCTCTATAGGAATAAGTTTTATCATTTGATGATGGCTTGAGCTAGAAGAAGTGTGCAATCTGCTGACTCAGCAATAGCTAGTGTAAGACTCCTTTTATGCGAATTTTCTGGGAAGAAGCTGCTTTTGGCGTGTTGCCGAGGCCGGTGGCATTCGACGGCGTTGGCCACATATAAGGCGTACCTTTATGCGATTTAACTCTTAGAAGCATTTTATTGAAAACGCCTTCTGATAAAATACGTTGAACTAATATCCAATCCAATTTGTTGGAAATACCAAAAGAGTGCAAAATGTTGTTTATTGAAAATAAGTGGTGGAAAAGTCCTTTAACGCTTTTAACGCTCCCAGTAACGCTTCCAGTAAAGAACTAATAATAAATCGTTTTCTCAAAGGAAATACGTTGAGTCGTCAACTTAAAATAATAAAAAAAATAATAAATAAACAATCGTCAGAAATGCGAAAATATTCTATAGATCTGAAGGAACATTCATATATTTACAAGACTCAAAAGGAAGACCTCAAACACGTGAGGAAATTTTGCTTATATAAGTATCTATATGTTTTTATATGCGGGTCGCCTGTTATCGGCGTTATATTTTTTTCACCTTATTATCAGGGTTTGGATCTTATTTTTAAACGTATTGAATCTTTATGATATGAATTTCTATTAATAATCTCTATTATTTGTTTAAACATTATAATAAAATAGAAACTGAAATGTGCAAAAAATTATCAGCAGCTTTCCAAAAAGGGGTGGAGGAACGCCGAAATGTAGAACTAATAACACTCTTAATATACTTGGAAACTGGCGTTATTCCTATATCTATTAAAAATTTTACATATGCCTGAAAAAGGGAAGCAAAATCATAGGGAATAAAATTGTTAGAAAAATTACTCCCCAACATGTTACTATCTCTAAATGAAATAATAAATTCTTCAGGCTCTGATTTAGAAGATTGTCTGGCCAAAGTTCAGATCTGCGAAAAGAGTTGGAAGTAGCAATTTCTTTAATTGTTGAGAAGCACATTTCTCCCAATGATGAAGTAATCTTGAAGGATTTTAGAAGCCTTTTTGCTGCATTCTACAAAAGGATTGATAAATTCGCAATATTTTGCAACACATTGCTAGATATCACACCCACTTCGGCATCAGAAAGATATTTTTCGAAAGCTGGAGCTAAAATAAAACTAAGAGCGTCTTACATTTATTTCCGTATTTCTGAATTGTGAATAAATTTCTTTGATTTTTTCTGTGGGTTCTATTTGTAATGCGTACATAAATGTGTACTTGGGGATGTTTTTGGAAATAAGAGTTTTTAATCTGTCATCGGGCTGTGACAGAGAGAGAGATGGCTCGTATAACACTTTTTCTGTATACAATGAGCTCCATATTTCCGTATTTCCAAGTATATTTACACAATTTATTTTGATTTTTAATTGAAATATTTTTTGATCTTCAAACATTGTCGAATATATTCGAATAGTTGATTGGTTTAGTATTCACAATTCGAGGTACCCCATTAATACACTGTTGAGCATTGTGAAGGGTGAGATTTAATTTCGTCATCGTTAAACAAACAATCGGAAAAACCAGGTGACTCAACTAGAAATAGATTTCATAATGATCGTACAGGAGAAGATGAAATTTTCTGCGATACTCATTCTACTTCTACTGTTGGTAGATCAATAAGTTTTGTCAATTCTTCTTTTTCTATCTTCAATAAAACTTCCTCAAATTGTACTACTTTTTCTTCCAACGATAAATCCTTTGATTTTCTTCAAACTTATGTAGATACTCATTATCAGAATGGATCCATATACGATGAAGTGCACCTTATTCAAGTTAATAGAAGTTATCAATTTCACAACTATTTTATAGTCTACGGATCTACGGATGTTTTCTTGCCTTCCTAAGGAATTTATTGTGTCTGAACTCGACAACAGTCAATTGTTAAAAAAATAATTTTGAACTAACACATACTAATATGCCAAGGAAGATATCACCGCAAATGCTCCATTGGATAATGCAAACATCGACGTTGTGAGGCTTTCAACAGTTGCTTCACATGACCGCAATACTCCAACTTCTGCCGCTTTGTTGTATTTATTACTTCTGTCTGTTTCTGCATTTGGCCGGCAACTCCAAATTAGTTGTTCGCGCCACGCACGAAATTCTTAATATTCTTCTGTACGTCCACATTTCAAATGCCTCTAATCGCCTACAAATGGCATTTCCAAGGGTCCATGCTTTCAGTCCATACAAAAATATGCTGAAGACATAACAGCGAAGCAATTTTAGGTGGTGTTATGATAGGTCCAAGAGGTAAAAGTTCTCTTCATTTTCATAAACGCTGGTATCGCCTGCTCTATTATGTATCGTATTTCTTGTCCATTTTCACCAGATTCGTTCAGATAACACCTTGCAGATAAATTCTTGCCGAATACTGTTTGGAACTTTATTGAAGAACAGCCATGTTGTTTTCTTTACCTTTAGTCCCATTGCTGAACTATGGTAATACAATTGCATTCAATAAGGGTTGCAGATCATTGACTGCATTTGTTTCCGCTGCATTAGCTTGATCTTCATACGTGCTTCTCCCTTCTCATCTGTTCCTAATAACATGATGCGAAAGGCGAATAAGGTCACCCTATTTGCTTCAGTTTATTCTCAAAATCGGTGAATATCTGTGACGTAAGTCTTCTATACTCCTCAACTTCTTTGATTGTGTCTAGGATCCTCAAAAGTCTACTCTTGAAAATTCGCTTGTTCGAATTTCCTGTCTCCTTCTGTTCCTCTGCAAAATACACAAACGGCTCCCTCAACAGGCCAGAGCTTCTATTTATCACCTCCTTATCAAGTTCTAAATCGAAATCAGGGTAGTTGTACACCTTACACGGAAACCGAAGATCCGACAATATTGGCTGACCCAAACAATCCCTGTTAGTACATCTGCTCTTCTCTTCTAATTTCTTCCTAATGACATGACCTGAAAGGTGACTAAAGGTTCCGCGATTTTCTTCAGCTTATCCTAAACATTGGTGAGATCCTGTGACGTAAGTCTTTTATACTCCTCAATTTCTTCGATTGTGCCTGTGATCCTCAAAAGTCTACCCTCTCATTGGTTCAACATTCGCTAAAATTAGGTCTCCCCGAAAGACACAAACGTCTACCGCAACAGGCCTAAGGTTCTATCTATCTCCTCCTTATCAAGTTTTAAATCGAAATCAGGGTAGTCGTGTATCATCCGCATATCTGATATTATTGATAGGTATTGTATTAACTATTACATCCAAGTCAAGTTCGTTTAACGCCACACCTATAATAAATTCGGAATATAAATTAAATTAAACAATAGTGGTGAGAGGGCACAGCCCTGTCGTACGCCCTTCAAAATATTGATGCTCTCTCTGTTGTACCATGATCGATGCACACTACATATACCTTGATCGATGTACCTTCTTGAACGCCTTTCGTTGTCAATAAAACATGAAAAACGTCCACATTTATATCACGACAACGCTGTATCAGCACCTGAGTACTGTAAAGCGCTTCACGAGTATCAAAACGATTAAGAAAACCAAATTAGATGCAACCTATTTTTTCCTCGCACTTAGAATATATTCTTGCAAGAATAATTTTCAGAAAGTGCTTCAGAAAGTGGCTCATTAGGCTACTCTTTCCTTGATCACTGCATACTTTAGCTCTGGGTGTCTTTGGAAGCGTATCAAATATGGACTTCAGCCAATCAGACGATATGATGTCGATTCTGTACATGGTGTTACATAAATCCGACGATAGGCCAATGTGGCGATAGCCCGTCTTCAGTTAATGTCTTCAATATATCGGCTGGAATACCGTCATATCCACCCGTGGCCTATTTGACTTTTTTATGCATGCTTTGACAGTTTTTGCTGGTTACACAAGTAAATAAACAGCATAAGAGCGGCTACGGAAATAGGTACCGATGTCATTGATGCAATTAATAGTAAAAGATTACGCTGGTGTGACCGCTCAGATAGTAAAAAAGTCGCTTTATACCTATTCCATGGCCCACGAGAGGACATTACTCTCAATTCGCAGAAACGCCTTATGTACTTCCTTTCTCACAGATGCACATGAAACTTTCAACCATTTATAATCAAGAATAATGTTTTCAAAAGACAATAAAAACAATGAAAAGGACAGTCTACAAAATTTAATGATACTCAGAATGAAAATATACTCAAAACAATCTCTCGATTTTATATAATTTTATTTATACGTTAAAAGTGTTTAAAATGTGTCGCATTATCTTTGAACATAACCTGTATTTAACAAGACCTAAATAAGTAAATTTATTGCACTTAAAATTTTATGTGTAAAATATAGGATTACAAATCTATTTATTCATGTAATTGGATTTGCGTTGTGTAGAAATGACAACATTATTTGGTCAAATTTGAGCAACTTAGCGATCTAGGGCAATATGTACATTAACATATGAAAGGTTGCATGTGGAAATGATTTAATACGTTTATGATTTTTTATTAATTATTGGTTTACTAAATATACATTCATGTAATTATCTATCATTCCAATATTATTGGTTTTATTTCTGCACTGTTGATACATATGAATTTACGCAGTGGCGTATTTAGTATTGGATACGCGGAGGGACTTAACTAGCATCTCTCTTAATTTATTAAGTTAGGGATACGAAAACACTGTAAAATGGGTAATACCTTATTTCAAAATTCGGGGGCGGCTTAAGTTCAATAATTCCCCAATGTACGGCACTATCCTGGTTAAATCGGGAAACACAAACTACTACGCGCAGGGCCAAAAATAAATTTTTGATGAACATTTGTATAGAAATTCAGACTTAGTCTGCTACCAATATCTCCAAAGTCCCATCACTCAGGAGTTCAAACCTCGACATTGGCCAATTAAATATCTATATGATTGTTTGAATGCGGAACTAGACAAATTGCAACGGTGTGGAAAGATTACTGTGGCAATCTGTATGCTGACCCGAATGCTATTTGTGGAGATCTGGGGATTATGAGGAGGAACCGAATTACTGTTATATAAGGTGAAAGTCGGAATTGAGAAATTAAGGGAATGTAAAGCAGTAGGAATCGATAGCATATCAGCAGAGGTCTTGCAGGCTCTACATGAAAAGGGGGCAGAGAATCTTACACAAACAAGCTTATTGCCAGATGACTGGTTACCTTCAGTATTGGTTCCCCTATACAAGAAAGGGTCAAGAATAGCCTGCGAAAAGTACCGTCTGATAGCCCTGATATCACATTTCAGCAAAATTATGTTGTACATTCTTCAAGCGAGACTATAACCCTTCCGGCTATGAACAAGGCGGATTTATGAAAGAACGAGGTACTCGAGAACAAATTTTTAATGTGTGACAGCTTAAGTAGTATAGCTATAACAGTTCTGGACCAAAAGTCCCATAAAAAATACATTGGATCAAAAACCGACTGCGATTTGATGACTTTTGATGACTTGACTTTCAGGTAGACATTATATGGAAATTATATGCTGTTTTTGGACCACTCGTCCATAAGAAAATACATTGAATCAAAAACTGACTGAGCAATTAGGTTAAACTCAAAAAATTGCGTGTGAACTACAACTTTACTGCGAACGAAAATGCAGCGAAATATTGATAAATAGATCAAATGGTGTTTCTGGACGAGTGCTCCAGAAACATCATATCATTTCAACGTCAAGTGATCAAAAGTGATCAAATGGCAGTCGGTTTTTGATCCAATATATTTCTTCTGGGACTTTTGACCCAGAACTCCTATGGCTATCTTAGCTTATAGAAAAGGCCCGAGAATATTCGGTACCGTTGTATCTGTGCCTCGAAGATTATGAGAACGCGTTTGATAACATTCGTTGAAGAGCTTTTAGAGTTTGTTCAAACACTGGAAAATGTAAGCCGATATTATGGGCTCAAAATAAATGCCAACAAGATAATAGTTCGGATAATAGACCGAGATAACGAAAACCAAAAGCAAGGTGAAAAAATGAAAGTCAATAAAAAACTTTGTGTATTTGGGTTCCATAATCCTTCCAAAGTCCGACTCTTGCGAATTAGAAATAAAACGGCGAATTGACATTGCCCAGTCGGCCATGATAAACTGATTAAAAATCTGGTAAGATCGAAGTATCACTAGGAAAATGATGACAAGCCTTGTAAGCGTCCTACTATTTCCGATTTTTCGTACGCTTCAGAGACCTGGCTAGTCCATTTCAACGACAGACAAAGAATAGATGCGTTTGAAATGTGGCTCTGGCGCAGGATGCAGCGAGTTTCCTGGACGGCTAGAGAAACAAATATCTCCAACTTAAATGAGGTCAAACCCGTGCAAAGATTGTCGAACGAATTTTCAACTTTTTCGGACATATCTCTCGACATGATAGTATGGAAAAACTTGTTGTTCAGGGAAGATCGGAAGGGAAAAGGATCCCCAACTCGGTGGACCGATATTATTTCGAAACTAACAGAAAGAAGTTCCACTAAAGCAGCGTGTCAAGCGAACGATCAACAGACCCGGAAATCAATGGTTAAACGAATAATACAAAGATTAGAAGATTGCCCTATTCAACGTCAACATCCACCATAGTCACCCACCATAGGATGTTGGACGAAGAAGAAGAAGAAATACGACACTGGCTTATCACAATATGATATAAACATCATCATGACAAAAATTTCGCTTTGTAATGATCCTGAGTCTTAAGTCCAATTCTCTTCAATGTTTATGTCTCTAAGATGATAAAGTTTATTCTTCGTCTTGTTCTTCGTTATATAATATTCTTTCGTCTTGTTTAGATGCTTTTGGCTTAAATATTTCTGTGTCTAAATGCAAGCTGGGTATTTTTCCAAAAAATGGTGCATTTCCAATATAAATGTATTTTACAATTCGGTACCTATTCCTAACTCCAACCTTCTTATATTGGCTTTTATTTTTTCTTCCTTCTTTCCTTGCAAAAGTATATTATTCTCTACGTCTAATCTCTCCTTGGATTAAATTTCTTGGTTTAATCCAAGGAGAGATTAAATTTTAAATTCAATGTACCTCATTGGTCATTCAATGTACCACCGACAATGTGCTTCCTTTCCTTATTCTGAACTTTCATTATTCATCTTCCAATTTTGATATAATATTTGGTGGTTTGTTATTTCCGGCTTTTGAATTTCATTAGAAATATTCTGTCCTTGGCTTAACTCATCTCATTCCATCAAATTACCAAGTCATTTTTCAATTTTGTACGCAGAAGCTCTTGAAATGTGTTGAACTCATTATATTGCTGAAACGTGTGGTTATTTTTTCTGATTAGAAAAGTATTGTGAGAAGTCTTGGAAAAGTCTTGGTAATACTTTTGGTAAAATTTTGAATTCCATCCGGGGTAAAATAGCCTTGCTGTGAAGGCTGGTATGTCCATCAAACTTTGTTGAATTCCGGCTGATTCATCGATTTCTGGAAATCAAAAGGCAGACTTATTGGCAAAAGAGGGTCATGGGCGTCATCCTATAGATTTTAGGATTCATCCTTTTGTTCTTTCTTACAAATTTTATAGACAAATATTTTCTTCAACAAATTGGGGAGTTTTTGAAGAAAATATTTTGGAAAAAAAGATTTTGGAGATTTTCCCTGCAGGATTCATGGTCAGTAGATTTACTTACTTCAAGGAGGAGGTTTTTGTAGAATTAATCCTGTAGTTAAACATTCGTCTTTGTGTAAGTATCTTATAATCCATTCTCGTAAAGTTATTTCCAGCATTTGTAAGCTCAGAATGGGACATTGTTTATTTCCAGCTTAGCTTTTTAGAATAGGATTGATAGATAATCCTTCTTGCATGTGCAGAGCGTATAGATGTCTCAATCATTTATTTTTCGAATGTTCCGCTAATGTTGATAATGTCACTACGCTTATATATGATCTAATCATTTTAAAGTTGCGTCTCCTTATTAATATTAATAATTCATTAAACATTAAACAATAAACAATAATCGTTTAATGCTTAATGAATTATTAATTGCTTAATGAATTTCCTATCCAATTCTAGAATCATTTTATAATTTGTGGGTTTAGAAAAGTGTACCTTATTCAGCATTTATTACTTGTATCCCTGTTCCTTATGGTATTTCCTTATTTGTTTTCCTTACGGCAGTTAATGGCCGGTGATAGGCCTTTCGGTCGAAAATAAGTCGACGTTAATTTTTGTTTTGTCGAAGACAAAACAAAAACCGTTGCATATTGCTTAGCTTCTCTTTCTTATATTAATATACGAGGGTGGTTTGAGATAAATATAGCCTTCGATAGATGGCGTTACGTGACAACGAACGCCATATTGGTTTTGACATTTGTTAAAAGTTGAAGCAAAAAAAATAATTTTGGTTTTTATTGCCGTCAGAAGCAAGCAACCTGTGTGATGAAAAAAGTCGAATATCATTCAGTGATTAAGTTCCTTCACAAGAAAGGAAAAAACAATGCAGAAATCAAAGCTGAACTGGATATCATTTATGGCAAGTCTGCACCGTCGCTAGCAACAGTTAAATGTTGGAAAGCTGAATTTCTTCGTGGTCGTACGAAGACAACCCGATCGGACGGTCATGGCGACTGGTTTTTGGGATGCGAAAGGCATTGTTCTTACTGATTACTTGGCAAAGAGTAAAACCATATTTGGCGATTACTACGCAGCACTATGGAACTGTTTCGTCGCCGAATTGAAGAAAAAAAATGCCCTGGTTTGGCTCGCAAAAAAGTTCTCTTCTATCATGACAACGCACCCGCTCACAGAGCGGTCGTCGTGCAGGCAAAATTGAACCAATTAGGCTAGGAATTCATCGACTACTCACCCTATTCAACAGATCTTACATTTATATTAAACCACCCTTGTATGAATATTCTTCGTACATATGGATACGACTTATATAGGGTTTTTGACTTTTCACAAAATCCTTGAATCCAAAAAAATCAATTTTGGGAAATATTTGAGTGTGTGTATGCGTAAAGAATTTTATCTAAACTACTAAACGTATTGTATGTAGAATGCATAAATATATCTAATTGTTGCGATAAAAAATAGTCCTAGCGTGATTTCTTTGTACAATTTTATAAACCAAGTTATTGCACAAAAACTAAACTGTGTACAATGTTTGAACAATTAATTATGCTAGATATCTCTTTTCAGCAAATTCACTTGCAATGTTCAAAGAATTTACAAACAATGTACATATTCCGACTGTGGATTAGCTATGTATCTTTTATCGTTTGTATTTCTTTTCATAGTTGGTCAACATTTTGCGTTGCTCAATTAATATAGAGATTTATAATACAAAATTTCTAAAGATGCCCAAATTTATAATCAAAATAATTTCCAGATAATTGGCGAGCTATAATTAAATTCTTATTGACCCTAGATCTATCACCCAATAATTTTTTTATCAATAATTTTATAGCTCGCAATTTACTACTCATTAATTACCCAGAGTACGAGCCAACGAAAGAATACGGCTATCAGTCTATAAGTAAAACTCACCACACATAAATTGATGTATAGGATACATCAATTTATTTGAGATTATCCCCGTTCTCAACATAACACGAAAGTATTGTTTTTAAACCCCATTGTGAGTAGAACAACTATTTCTTACATCCAGATAATAAGTACAATCCAAAGGTACAAAAAGTATAATCCAAATGTAGGACGACAAACTTAGAAAACTTAATACGACGTAATAGACCAGATAAAGCAAAAGAAAATGGCTGACCGCCTCCTGACCTAATTTATTCAAAAAATATACATACCAACTAAAAAAATGGCTGGCTTTTTCTTTCCTGTACTACCCTATCCTGTTCTATCACTTCTCCTTTTTACCTTTTCCCTGTACCTATTAGAACCTTTTTTATTGAGGGACTTCCAAATGCCCCCCACCCTCCCTCTCTTTATACAATTAATCTCTTCCCGGACTTCTCCTTCCCATCTCTTTTCTTGCTTTTTTCCCCTCCTCTCTCCATAATTTCTTTGCATACTCTTCCCATGTTTATTCCCCATTCCTCATTAACCTTAGCGTGTTTCTCACACACCTTGTTTTTTCATATCACTTTTTATGATATATCTCACATTCTCCTTTTTTGCATTTGCTCTTCTTTCCTCTATTTCTGTTTCACACAATTTATTATCTCTATCTTCCCTCAATTCACCTTCTTGGTCGTTTCTATATATCTACACAAATTCGGAAAAACTAGATAACTAGCTAAAAAGGAATAGGTGCAATATATTAGAAACAAAATGGATTTTCTGAGCTATTAATCAAAATTTCTTGGAAAACCCTTTTCACTGTGTTCGAGAATAATGAATTTGCCTAAAAAATGGTGACGATTTTTCTAGAAAATACTTTACAAAACTGTATTTTCTGAGGTATCTAGTTTTTCCCAGTTGATGCAGATATAAACGTGTCCCCTCTGACCATCATCAACACTCTCAATATTATTTATCCTCTCCTTCAGTTAATTTAGCCTCCAACGGAAAATGGTCAGACTCACATCTGGTCGCAACTTTCATGCTTATAGATTTACCTTTCGCTCTCCCATCTATCAATAAGTAATCAATTACGGATCCTCCTTTCCCTTTGCATGTTAACTTCCTTTACCAGTCGCCCTCAATACATCCAGTTAAAGCAGATTTAAAGAGTAATTGTAATTTTGGAATAAGTATTTTTTTCTCTGAATTACATATTAAACAATACTAATTGTTTTTTTTCAGGTGAATTAATAGCACACCATCGGATACATCCATTGACGGGAGGCGAAAAACTGGTTCATTCGTGTCCTCGAAGTAACTCGTCTCAAGATTTAGTCATTTGAAAATAATAAGTATTCCTAAGAAAATGTTGATAATTATAACAAAAACAAAAATGTACTGCTGTATTACTGTGATCCACGCGACATTGGTTTAGAGATTTTGCGTGTACATCTATTATATTAATAGCATATAAAAAAATAAGGCATTGTAGATGTAGTTTTAATATTAATGTTAATTACATTTTTATTAAAGATATCCACACATATTTACATTTTTCAGTAATGCAATTATTTACATTAGTCAAATAAAGCCCAAAATAGTGTTAATGTTATAAATGATTAAAATTATATTTTGCTACAATTGCAACAAATTATATTTGATTACTATTTAACTAATTTAATCATATTACCAATCAATGAATGGAAGATTTAAAATTATTTTATAAATACATAAAACATTGATGAAAAATTATAAAAGGTCTTCTTAGTTTTGGTGTAAATCCTCTTTTGCGTTTAAAAGAATTTTTATTGTGTCGGTCAGTATTTTTGTTTTATCATTTGCAAACAAGTTAAACACAAAACATCATTTGTGTTTAACAACGTTGAGAAAAGCTGAAAATAAAACTCCATCAAAAGAAATAAAATGTAATGTAGTATGAAATGAATTGAATTAATATGGAATAATATTATTGAATAATATTAATATTAATTCTATTTATTAATAAATTAATATTTATTTTTAATAAAATAATATTAATATTAGTATGAAATGAATTGAGTTAACTAATTACTTCAAAATATATAATTATAGCCCAAGGAGACTCGACGCAAAAAAGATTGGGAAACTCTGATTTACAAAATTTATTTCAAAAACTTTATTTCAAGAAGTAACCACATACATATCCTTTGCCATATTTTTCTTGGTATGCAACAACTTCAAACTTGCCAATAATTATCCTTTTCGTCCTCGGCGATATTAATTAATCACGCATAAATTACATAATTTCACAAAAAATAAGCAAAATTATCTAGAAAATGATATTTATGGCGTGCTATTGGAAGATATATACTAATACTACTATACAAAATGTACAAAAATTCAAGGCGAATAATATTTAATTTTAAACTGTAAGATAATCCTTCTTAGATAGTAAAAGGATATTTGTATGCATATCAATTTATTTATAATGTTATATTTGATTTGTAACGAACATAGTATTTAACTTCTTTGTTTAGATGTATTATTTCTTATTACAAATTTACATATTTGATATTTTCTGTATAATTTGATAATGAATAATTATCATTACGACTTATTAGCTTTTTTATGGATATTTACTACAAATATATTGTTTTTGAAACTGAAAGTTGCGTGTGTTTTTTTAGTCCGATTATATTATTGATAAAAAAATAATAGTATTTCATTATCACAAATGTTTCGTCAAATTTAGGTTAAATAAGTTTATTGTTTATTAAAAAGTTACATATACCTATAAACCTAGTTTAACCAATGTTTTTAAATAACTATTTGCATTGCTTATTACAATTTTTATCAAAATTATTTTCGACATTCAAATTTTCAGAAATGTACACTGCTTGTAATAAGCGACAATTATTCGTAAGCTTAACATGTTAATATAATTGTAGACACTAGTGTATAAAGGGTCTATGAACATTTTCAAAAATTACTTTTTTGAATATCGTTGTATTGGCCCCGTAAAATCTAATGTATAAAATTGTTGTAGACAGGTGACCAAA
>WYDF02297494.1:0-15806 GCA_009867245.2 Adranes taylori | reverse complement strand
AACGAGAAACAACCCGGTGTTTCTGTTTTTTATCTACATATATATATATATATATATATATATATATATATATATATATATATTGTGTATATCGGGTTTCATAGCATCCCGCGACGTCCTGCGCTACCAGTCGCCATCCTCATCTATTCAGCCTATCTCCGGACGGCAGATTCCTCTCCGACATGGCTCTTTCAATGGCTTGGTTCCAGGTACATTTGGGTTCGCCTGGTTTCCTTATATCTTGCGGTTTCCACTTTGGTATTCTTTAGTTGGTTATTCGTTGTACATGACCTTACCAAAACAGCTGCTTTTCTTGTATTTCCTGTATGATGATTTTACCTGCTTTCATTTTTTCTCGTATCCTCTCATTTCTCATTCTGTCCAATCAAGAATTTCTGGTTGTTCTTCTCCAAAAGTACATATTCGTTGCCAAATGCTTTTTCTTCATTCAGTTGTCATTCAGTTGGCTCTCATTCAGTTGTCATACTTCTGAACCATGCAGCACAATGCTCTTAAATGTCGTGTTATAGACGTGCCGTTTCCTGTTTTTAGAGATATCCATAGACCAAAGAATGGAATTTAGAGCCCCAATAGCTTTTTGTCCTTACTTATTCTTTCTTCTATTTCCTTTTCACATCGTCCGTTGCTTGTGATATTCTCTACATCCTTCTTATCTTGGGCCAGAACAACCTGGTTATCGGCAAAGTGTAATGAATAATGGGGTATAATCATTGCTAATAGGTATTCCCAGTTTTGACCATTTATTCTGCCGGTCCCGGAGTACTTCTGATAGTGTTGGAAACAACAAGCAACATCCCAGTTTGAGTCCTTTGGAGATGGGGAATTGTTTTGACAAACTATTCCCTATTGTAATTCTAGAATAGCAGCTATCATACAGTTATTCCTTTATAAATGTTATATTTATTGGGCTCCTTTCTAGTATTTCCCAAAGTTTTTTAATCGGCACAGTGTCATAGGCCTGAGTAAGGTACACAAACAGGAGGTGGATTTGATTGTTACGGGGTGCTGTCTTCTTTTCGATAATTTGCGTGATGGAGAACATGTTATCGATACACGAACGACCGGCTCTAAATCCAGTCTGTTCCTCAATATCGTGAGGTCCGTATTCACCCCCAACCAAGTGATTTAATACCTTACCATAAAGTCGATAAAGGGTATCAGTGACAGCTATACATCTGTAGTTACTACACAGATCTTTCCTTTCCTTTTTTGTATACGAGTTATCCATGACGTTTTCCATTTTGTCCCCGTTAACCTAATAGGGTAAAAAGGAAAACCAGTATTTCTTTTAATATCGGTGGTCAATGTTCCAAAAGTTCGGTTGGAATATCTTCGGGACCGCTGGATTTTTTCATAGTTTTTATGACTTTCCCTATTAAGTCTTCGGTTATTATCATCTGTGTACCCTGGGTTCTATAAGTAATTGGTGACAACACTGTGGTGTGTTTTCTGTTATTTCGTTTTCGTAGTGATCGTTCAACTGTTTTATGCTGATTGAGGATATGTTTACTTTTTCTGCTTTATTTGATTCGAGTGATTTTATGAGTTTCCATGCTTCTGTTAACCGTGTAGCACCTAAAAGCGTGTTAACTTCGGAACACTTCCTATCCCACAATTCGTTTTATTCTTTACTGAGCATTCGTTTAAAGAGGATTAGCTCGTTCCTATATTTTGTATGGTCATCAGGTGTTTTTGTATACAACTATTTTTGATGTGCGTTTTGTTTTATATATTTCTGTTCTTCTAGTTCTGTACTCCATAACTCATTTTTATGTAGTCTATTGGAATCCATCACTCGTAAAGTTAGTGAAGTTTTTCTGGGGGCATTCTGAAATATTGGCTATCCAGTACTGCCTCTAGACGATCCTGGTATACAAGTTTCACACTCTCTTCTTTAAGCTGATCTATTTTATATCTAGGGAACTTTGTGAATTTTGTGGTTTCTGTAACATCTTCATTCAATGTTTCATTATTGTTATTTCTATATCCTACTTTAGTTTTCAATTTTACCAAATAGTGGTACTACCGCAGTCGACTCTTGTTTAAGAATAACGTAGCCTATAATAGACCTCACTTGTCTTGGCTCTCGGTGCCAGGTGTATTTGTGGATGTCTTTATGATTGAAAAAGCCATTCGTAATTTTTAACTTATTACGAGAGCATACGTCGATCAATCTTTTGCCGTTGTTGTTCACGGTGGTTTTCCCGAATTGACCCACTACCTGACTTTTCCTTTTTCGCCCAGTTGGGCTATTTAGATCACCCATAAGAATGCTCTCTCTCTCTCTCTCTCTCTCTCTCTCTCTCTCTCTCTCTGATTTCCTAAGGTACTTATAAGTTCGTTGAGGGTATCGAAATATTGGTCATTTCTAAATATTGATCTATTATCCTATGTCCAAGGTGATTCAGGTTTACTGTATGGACTCGTTCACTGATGGCTACCCAATTTGTTATTTTTGGCTTGTAATTGTTTATTAGTTTTGACATTCCTCTTGCGGTATGTGCACTCTTTGTTACTCCACTGTACTCTATATGTACATATTTATCACATTTCTGGGTTCCACAGCCTTTCTTATGTTTGTTAAGGCGATGCAGTCTAAGTTCAGTTTATCGACTTCTCCGCCTGAGTTTCCGCCCATGTACCGAGCTTCTTTACTAGGATTTTTTTTAATCTTTGAGTTTTAGTATGATGGGTCTTAGGTCCTTCACCTATTCTCAAATCTATTGTATTTATAAACCTGTTATATTTTCATTCACTCCCTTACCATATTATCCCTTTTCCCAATTTCTCCAGTTTTCTATTCCCGCATATCTATCTTATCCCTAATTTATTTTTCTTTTTCCCATCCATCTGCACGCGTAACTACTTCCTACCGTTTCTCATATCCGTATCGTTTCGAACACTATCAACGAATCACAGAAAAATCTGCTAATTGGAAAAGCTCTCCCCATTATTAAAACTCATCCATCTCTGAAATCAAGGCTGTCGCTGTTTTACCTATCAGGTGTTTTCAAGAGTAATCACCGTTATTTATATGACCTATGGAATACCGACAGAACAGGATTGGACATCATAATGAGCCAACAACGATTCGAGTTCCTGATAGGATGTTTGCGATTCGACAAGAAGCAAAATCGTGATCAAAAGATAAAATTCGAAAAGTTAGCTCATATTAGAGCTTTTCTCAATATTTTTTTGGAAAACTGTCCGCATATTCCCTAGCTGAATATTTAATGGCTGATGAAAAATGGAATCAATATACATGCGCTAGTTGGCGCTTCCGAAGAACAGGAAAGATAACCAACAAGAACGGTGCTCTGAATGTCTGTAAAATCGATACATATAAACAAGAGAGGTGAAGCTTGTGAATCATTTATATGCCTCGAAGACTGTGTAATCTATTGCAAAAATTGTGCCAAACTTCAAGACCAATAAGTCATGAACAATTGTGAAGAATATTTTCTATCTCTTTTTTGTAAGATAGTTTAACGATTGTGCTATGTTTCATTTATTTTTTGTACATGCCATCTTAATGGAAATGTTTTATTAAACATTTAGAAATAATGAATAAAATAATTCGTTTTTTATATAACTTCACGTATGTATATTGGTATGTCATTGGTGAAGAAACTGTTGCTTTTACCAATGGATATACTATATCATGAGCCAACAGCAAACTTCAAGTCTTCAGAACTTAATGACGGACAGGGATGACGCCATTTTAAATCTGGCATTTACTACACCCCACATGTCAAAACTAGGAACCACAGCCAACCTGTTGGATGTCGGGTTCAGTACTGTACGTATGACCATACTAACATTTTACAAATTATTTTATAAAAAAAAAACAGTAGTAGATACACCTACGGAAATTTGTTGCTCACTCAATATACTTGATAGAACAATTCCAAATTTCCACATTTTAGCTTCAAAAGGCATGTGTGGAAAAAAGAAAAAGAGCTTCAAAATATAATTTGAAACATTTGTAACTATAAAGTTTGGCTAGATGGCTAACATGTTGTTACATTTACTTCTGGGGATGCTTAAACTCCCCCCAACGTGACGGAAAGGAGGGAATCTTTTTAATAGGAGACGTAGTGATTCACTTCTGCCCTCTGGGATCTCTTCGTACATAGCTAGATAATGCTATTCATTTTAATACCCATTTTAATTTAGCTGCTTACGAAATAATCCCCAGTTATAATCCCCAGTTTCACATAACCTTTTAAAATAAAACACTAGACTTTGCCATTGGTAAGGTTCCGAATACTTTTCTCATTTAACTCTACTATATCCAACATAAATTTAACAAAACTGTGCGCAGCCCTGTCAACGACAAATCGTCTCTCTCTGTTAGAGCAGATTAATTAAAAGAAATGCATAAATTTAAGAAAATGTATTGAGAATGATTTAAGAAATGTGTGCATGCAAATAAAATTAGAAATCATGAGGTCAAAATAAATAACCCCTCACCAAAATAATAAAATAAAATAAAAGTTGTATACGTGCAAATGTAATAATAAAAATGGAGTTCAATTCTCGTCAAATTGATTTCCAACTTATTTATAAAATTATTTAACTGACAGCTTATGAAAGTTATACCATCAAAAAGTTATGTTTTAGAACTACGCACAGTGACCTTATTAACTCATTTTAATTTAGTTTAATTTATCTCTATATTTTTCAAAGAATTCAACTTGCAAGAATTATTTCATTCTTACTGAATACTGAACACTAATATCCCCCATATCTAAGTTATTTAACAATTCGATTAATTTTTGATTTAATTTGAATAAATTATAATTTTAATTTAATTTATGATTTTATTTGCAAAAACCTGATCTTTAACCACTATTATTCGCTCTATGTAGAAGCTGTATAGTTTCTATTCCATTCTTTTGCTAGCAAATTGCCTACCAAGATTACACTCAGTTCTTTCCACTACTTTGTTCCTAGCTCAAGTAAACTGCTGTAATTTAATATATTCTCATTTAATTACCTATTAACCCGACTCTATTGCTTTCGGCCATAATAGATTCATGTCCAATCGGATCTGCTTTCTTCACACATACTTTTGCAGTTTAATCCGGTACGCATTGATTGATTAACAATCAGATCTATTTTCACTAATAATAGCACGATGTACTATCTATTGATTACCAGCAATCAGTGACAATCCCCAGTGCTACATAAATAATAAATAATTTCTATAATTGACGTAATCGGCCTTGTTTTTATCGGACGAAAGAAATAACGATGTTCTTCGATTCCCATGATGAAATTTTAACATAAGTAAGATGTTTTAACTGTTTTTAAAATATATTTTATTTCATGAATAGAAGATTAAATAGCGTACAGTTCGTCTAGCACACAATATGTTTAGACAAGTAAACATTTCAAAGAATCTAGCCATCTTTTATTTTTTTAATAATTTAAAAATATCAAGTGCACAAAATTATCTAACATAAAATTAAACCATAAAGATGACCAATTGTCATGTTACAATATTTGTGAGTCTTATATTCGTCGCGAGTTTAGCATACGATATGTAAAAGTTTCAATAAAGCTTCATTTATTTTCAAAATTACAATTGTTTCAAATAGTACCTACTCACTATACATATATATTTTTCACATTTGAAATCAATATTTTCCGCGTTCATGATCCTGATTTATCGTTTTGTTGTGTTTGGGAAATATTGTTTCCTATTTGAACTTTTCGGCCGTTGATTTATCGCAGATGCTGGAATAATTTGTAGCCGAACGCGTTTACAATCGCGTGGACTCTAATAGCATTTGCGGATATCATTCCGCAAATACGTACGACACACAAAGATAGCTACCACCACCATGTCATACGATACAGTTACGAAAATGAATTGTGTTTTAAATGGTAAACATCTATAAACTGCTTCTATATTTGCCAGTTCATCTTTTCAAATTTAAATATATCTTCTTACAGATTTTCATATTTTAAAATCTGCGATTTTTAGACTTTGGGCCCTTCTCACTTTTAAATGATCTTTATCCATTCAATAGGATAATCTGGAGGAAGCTATATCCTCCATGAAATCGGTAAATCAAGATGTAATAGAAGAAGACGTAATTACTTATAATAATATTTAATAATTTTATAACCTTGCTTTACTCGTGTTAGTCTTTTTACTCCATTGGAACTTTTCTATAATATCAAACCACTTACTTAAGTGCAGGTAAAAGATTGTGGCCTCCCCCAATAAAACTAAAGTAAAATTTCCTTAAGTTCTCTATTCTAGACTACCATGATGTATGTAAATAACTGAAATCTCTCTCACATTCGTTGCAAACTTCTTCTTCTTCTTCTTCTTCAAGTAGTTATCCGTTCCGGGTGTCAACGATCATTCTTACAATCATGTCCTTGTTCACATTCACTCTAAATCCCGTAGTAGTTGCTGAATACCATGTCCTTAGATTCTTTAATCAGGGTATGCACTTCCTATACTGGGATTTCCTCTTTCACACACCTTTCTCTATAACACCAACTGGAGTAATCTGTCATGTTAGTCGCTCCTCATTACATGCCCTAAGTATTAGAATTTTCTTCACTTTACTGTGTTCATCGTTTACATTTGTGTATCTAGTAGTACTAGTAATTTAATTTCACCTATGTCGGCAGAAACATCGTGAGCAAATATTTGTAAGTACTAATCTTTTTTTTAATTTCGCAGAATTAAAAACAAGTTTTTATTTTATGCTATATATTGCAAGATAGGTTATTACTCATTACTCAGATTAGCATTGTCTTTGATATAAAACCCTTAAAATTATCATTTTCTGTCGAAAATTTTTAACGAAAAACATCAATATCCGTTAAGTAAGATACTTAGAATGAAAACGTCAGTCCAAGATATTCTTGTAGATGCCTATAAAGCCACACCTCGAAAGCCTCTAGTTCTTTTGCTTGTGGCTTCCATTCACGTACAGGTTTCGACAAGATATAGTAAAACGGGAAATACATAGCAGCGCAGAAGTCTAATCTTAGTATTTATATGTAAATCTGTATTCTTTAATAGTTTCGAGATTCTCACAGAAGCTGCTCTCTCTTTTTCATTCTACACTATATTTCTAATGCGTGATTCCAATCATCGTTGATTGTGTTGCCGCTGTTAATAAAAGTTTCGACTTCTCTATGCTTCTTTGGTTGATAAGTAATTGACCCGTTGTTGCGAAGTGTTTTGTCCAACACCTCAATGCCAGACTTCTAATTGTTTTTGGGTCACTCTGTTCTTGTAGGTCACTAAAGCTTTTACTTGAATTAAAGTATCGTCGGTTATTTATTTCTTCGATCAGTTTTAAACCTACGGTTGAAACTTGTAGCGCCCGCCTAAATAGCTGTACTGCACAAATGATTTAGATGCTGGGTCACTATAGCTTCTGATAAATTTCGTATATGTTTTATTTGAGCTGTTCGATTCGAATAAAAAAATTTAATCATGGTAATATTCTTATTATCCAAACCAATGTCTTTCATTATACGATACTGTACTTTAATATCGTTTACGATACTGTACTTTGTCGATTCTATAAAGCATAAGTAGACATCACAGGTTACGTGCCGACAATGCTGGGTGAGACTCTGAGAATAGAACAATGTCTCTCGTGTTACGTTCCGTAATCCAAACTGAGTAGGTCCTATATTTTCTTTCAAGCGTTGCGGTGAATAAGCGTTGCAAACTTATGTGAATTATTTGCGATAGGTACATGTTAATGCCTAAGTAGACTAAAGGCTATGTCCTTTTTTACGATGACCAGTCTGTTCTTCAGTCCATGTGAGGGAAGTTGGATTTCTAGTCGTTATATCTCTTATGCGTATAAATTAGATGCGAAATTATACAACAAATGTTGTAACAAATTGTGAATGTCATTTGGGTTCTTAAGTAAAATTGCCGAAGGACTGGACAGTCTCAACATGCAGTTCCATGTTTTCTATTCTAGACACTACCACATCCGTTGCGAATTTCAGCTTTCTTTTTGTTGTGTGTTCAGTGTTCATAATGGCTATCATAATTCTTGTTTGCAGCGGCTCTAAACAATCCCGTAGTACTTGCTGAACACCATCTCCTTAGATTCTTTAATCAAGATATGCGTTTTTACCGGGATCTCTTCTTCCAATCACCTTTCCCTACATCACCAACTTGAGTAATTTGTAACGTTTGTCGCTCCACATTTCTTGCTCTATGCATTCGAGTTTTCTTCATAATTAAAAGTAATGTAACTCATTTAATATAAATAATTGTTATTTTCATTTACTGTAAATATGGATCTTAAAGAAACGTCGTAAAGAAAGTATATTATTATTTCTATGTTCATTCATGGATGTATTTTATTCTAGCCTTTGACTATGCACTACTTTAATAGAGTCGATGTTTATTTTTTGTTCATTAGAATTTTGGTGTTATAGATTTTATCAAAAGCGAATTATTTTATTGAGAATAGCTTACATTTCGAATTTAAATGTGTTAATCAAATTTTAAACAGAACAAGTTTTATTATTTGGCAAAGCTTTTAAATCCTATTTAATTACTGTATTATGTGTAATTTTGTACAGTGTTTAAAATGTTGATGCGTTTTATTTAAAATGTATTTATTTAATTCATGAACCGTACTTGCTTTAGTAAGATTGATTTGTTCGTTTTATTCAAGCAAGGGTGCTAATAATTATTATTTAATTATAAAGTGTATTTGTGCATGTGTAGTTTAAAATACCCAAAATAATTTATCAATTCTGACTAAACAACCTTTTTGATTTAAGATTCCAGTTGAATTAGACGGGTTTTAACTGGAAAAAGAATTTATTTATCCAGTTGGGGCTTACAGCATTCAATCTCACAAAAATAAACGAGACAATATGAATTTCAATCTATATATTTTTTCTGTAAAATGTTTCTTGAATAAATGTAACGTGGAAGTAGTGATATGTGATTTATCATTGCATTTTGGGTATATGCATATTTAAAAAATTTGCGGTTGTAAGACATTGGGCCTATGTTACTCGATCTCGCCAGTTCTATATGACATAAATAGCAAACGATTTCAACGCATTATAATAAGAATTTGAGACAAAAATTAAATGTAACGATTTCTAATAATTGATCCAAATCTCGGCAAAATAATATGGAGTTACAGACGATGAAATCACTACGTCTAAAGTGCTGTATATAGATGGCTGCAATATTTTCTATTTTCATGTGCCTTCTCGGATTATTTCAGACATCTCCAATAATAAAAATAACCAGAAATAATATCCTGCAGAGGAATAGTGGGTCGCCAAGTTTGTATGTGTGTTCTTAGTAGTTATGTTAGAAATCACTATTTTACGAGATTCATTCGGTAAGGCGATGAAAAATAGAAAAGATCAACAATTTTCCGGAAAAGCACTAAAACAACCACACACGGAAAATAGAAACGGGAACGAAAGAAAGAGATAAGACCACTTTAGTCGTGTTGGAAAAGCTATCTGTGAAAAGTGGTCCACTACTGACTAAGTATATGATAGTAGTTAGCTATCTATTGATTTTATACTATGTGATTCTTGATAAATTATTATCAAGTTCATATTCACTAAATTCTCATATATTAACAGTGTATTGAAACATGTAACTGGTATCCTCACATTGCACAGGTGATTAAAGCGGGATGATGAAATCTCGAATCCAAAATTTTGATGGGTAATTAAGTGTCTGACAAAATAAGTGAATTTTCCCCGACAGCTTTACTCTCTTAAGCATTGTTCACACGTTGCAATTTATTGCTACAATTTATAGTCAGCAAGTTTAATTGAAATGTAGTCGCTGTAATAAGTTGCACAAATTTGAAGAAGTTCTAATTTTTATGCAATTCTGGTAATAGTTTTAGTAATTGTATCATTACCAACATACAAATCTTGTGTGGAAACCATATGTTTTTATAATTTTCGGCCTGAGGTTAACTGATATCAGTTGATAATAAATTTTTAATTAATTGCAACCATTTCTTCAGTAACACAAAAATTTGATTGAACAGAAAATGTTGTGCTATTGCTAAAAGCAGAATATGAAAAACATTCGAATTTATACAAAGTAGACCATTCACATTATAAATTAAGAAATAAAAGATCCTTCATATACACAACTTATAGAAGTTTTTGCTACACAAAAATTTATTAAGCGATTTAAAAAAACGGACAATTTCGGGTTCATTTGGCCTTGAAATAAAAATCTTCAGCCCTAAATATCTCGGTTGCTATGAAAGTTCGAAAAATGAAACTCGGGGAGCATATGTATGTCTAAGAAGCTTAAATTGTACCAATAGAACAACTGAATACACTGAACCGATTTTGAGCAATACGATTATTTTCAAAAAACTTTTTAGTAACACCCTGTATATTTTTATATATTTCGATAGCCCTTGTAATTATATATAAAATGCTATGACACATCATAGGTCTGACTCTTATTGTTTCAAAGATATGGCCCTTAATAACTTAAAATTTCGTAACTTACCATGGCAACCGAGATTCAACAGTCATATATGATGTAGGCCTAGATGATAGTTCATATATGCAACGTTACAGGAAAAAATATTTTACGTTGTATGAGACTCATAAGACTATACGACATATAACTTGGTGATTTTGCAATTGAATATATGTTGTATCAGTGCCGGGTGCACATTATAATTTTGGGAGGGGTTCAAAATGATCATTCCATTCAGAAATTCAGTTTGAAAACTAGAACACTGAAATTTTGATTGCATATAGTATCTTGTATTATGAGTAGAAAGAAATTAGTACAATGCCTGAAACATGTGTAGAATGCGACGTTGTCATGTTAAAAGTTTTACCAACTTTCCGATATATCTGAGGAACTGTAAAAGATAGAATACTAGAATAAACTTTATTTTATAAGCTACCAAAAGCACGTTCAATTTCATTTGAAAGATTTTTTTGTAAAATTACAATTTAACGAATTTACAGGATATTGTTTGTTTGGAAAAAAATTTGGGATACATTTTTTCGAAAACGGATATTGTACTACATTAAATATCTCAATTCCGATTAAAGTTAAAAAAATAAAACTTGGGGAACATGCATAAGTCGCAGGGATTTCAAATTTGCGCAAAGTGGGCGCGGGAAAAAGGCAGTGGCGAAAATGTAAGTCAAGAACGACTGCAGGTCGCGCCAAAGCGGGACAGCGAAGCTGTCCGCGCCGTAGGCATATATTGGGACAATTAATGGGTAAGCGAATTCATGCAAAGACAAATGCACAAGACCAAGGCAGTCAGAAGGCCAAGGCAGTCAAAATGACAAGGCAGTCACAAGACCAATGCAGTCACAAGGCCATGGCAGTCAAAAGGCCAAGGCAGTCACTGCTCTTTTAGAAAATAGTCGAAAAGAGAGTCAAGAGCGATTGTAGGCCGTGACAAATCGGACAGCGTGACAAATCGGTGTGGACAGCGGTCCACGCCGTAGACAAATACTGGGAAAAAGTGAGTGAGAACCAGCCGTAGGCCGCGGAAAACTGGACAGCGATGCCAAATATGGTAGGCAAAAATGGGAACCGGGGGATTCATGGGCAGGCAATTTATAGATTAGAATAATTTTGATTAATTTACCCTAAACAACTATTGTGCTAATTGAATTTAATAGACAACTTATAAGGTCAAAATTAAAATACTCCACTTTTGTTTTGTGCAAGATAAAAGAAAACGTAGGACTTCCAGTATGTGAAAGATGGGTAGGCGATCACGTCTACGATTTTTTTTAATATGAATCAGTTCTTCTCATATTAATAGTTTGATTACATTCGATAGAAAATCTGTATAAAATCGTAAAATCAATTGTATCATTCTCCCTGTATATCTATGGTATTACGATGTAATGGTCGGTAATTTGGTATATTCACCGCTCGTCGTAAAAATAGCATCATCGCATTGGTAACACAGATTGATGTTATTATATAATATAGGTTATGTGCGCTGATATTCCCTTCGAAACATTAACCTTTTTTCCGTTTTCCTCGTCGTTCTAGTCGTATAAATATTATTATACTTATCCGTGATCAATGGATGGGTATACTTTTTATTAATATTCATAATTATCAATTAAGTTATAAAAACTATATATTTTTAAATATTTACAAATTAATGAGTAAAACTACGAGGAAATCTATTTGATTCAATAAATAAACTCATTCTGCTGGTTATAACTCATTCTGCTGTTATGTATTCTGCAAAATGCATAACAGAAGCCGAAGACCCAGTTTAACTTTGCTTTATATAACGCCTTTTTCTTTCGATTACTTCTGGTCATTAATTTCTAATTTTTCATATCGTGTAAACATAAAATTTGTTAAATGTTAAGGCCACGTGATTGTGATTTAGTAAGGTCACAGTGGCCGCACGAACTAAACCGCTACGTCGAACCACCACCATTGGCAATTAGTGAGCTGGCAATTGGTGATTTCAGGCGGTTAAAAAAAACGCTAAAAATTAATCTTCGCACTAGTCTCAACATCAACAATATGGACATTTGAAAAAAACTAAAGACAAAGACCGATAAAAGACAAAACTATTTCCACGAGAAGAATAACTCCTTCCAGAAATACAATGATTGAGGAAATGGAAACACAAACTAATAAAGTTGAACGCAATAAGCCATAATCCAAAGAATCATAATAGAAAAGCGAAAACAATTTTTAATCACATTCAGTGATGCGTCATTTATAAGTTATCTAGTCTAGAAGCTAATCTAGTTTATAGACTCAAAATCGAAAACCTACATAATATCCAGATAACCGGAGAAGGGGCAAACAAAGATAAACAGCAATTGCTAGATATAAATATCTTATTAAGTAAAGGAATTATCGGTCTGAATTAGAAATTTGTATTTAACACCTTTTTTGGAAGAGAATGCCTAATCATTTTGATACCGCTTTGGAAAATATAACTAATAGGTCTCTTGTTTATAGTTCTAAAGCTCTAAAAACAATGAACGGAATTTCAAAATTACCTCTACTTGTAATTTAAGAGTTCAATAGAAATAATCTGGGTCAGTATGATAATTTTTGCCAGTCCCTATAACGTTACTGCAAAATTAAAAATTAGAAGCGAAATCGTCGCTTTTGATTATCCAAACCCTGCACCGAAAATCTCTCACTTAACGGGATGTTATGTTAAAGAATCTAGACTTTTTTTGGAACAAAATCCCTAAACGTACGTTCTGATTCCATGGAGAACAAAAACCGCCACGGTATAATGATGTAAAAGATAGTGTAACACTTCTAAGAGGTAACGCTGTTGGAAAGTATAAAAAAATCCGTCTTTAGTTTATGAATCTCAAGCTCCAAAAGCAATGAACGGAAATTCCAAATTATCTGTGCTTGTAATTTAGGAGTCCAATATAAGGATCCCAAGAATGAAAAATTAAAACCGAAAGATTCGCTTTTGCCTGAAAACGCTCCAAGGTATCCAACACAATTATCCAACTTGGCAACATGTATATTAATGAGACTGGGCTTTTTTGAAAGACAATACCATTTTGATTGCTTGGAGAAAATGCTTTAGTTTAATAAACCGCGCTACTTAAAAGCTTCGACGGGATCGCCATGTAATAAAGTTGGACTTGGTTATTGAATTGAGTAATAAGAATAAAAAGTAAAATGATTTATTTACAAAAATATATATTATTAAAATATTGAATATATACTTGTAGATTACATTATATGAATTCCATAGTGATCAATAATAAGTGAAAATAAATATAATAAGTAATGATAGTAGAATCCTCATAACAATCTGGATCTTGATATTGTATATTCGAATTGTATATTGTTTCTTCTTGCGAACATCCACGTTGTAAACATCTCCAATATGCATCACACGTACACCTTTCTACTGTTTATAGCCCGTGTCTCGGTTTATTAAACAACTTGGAATTTAGTTTATCCTTGTAGCTGTTTTTTTGCCGGCCTCCGTGTCACTACATAACGTTTTTCTGCTTTTATCTAAGTTCCATGAACTCAAGTAATGAACTCAACTAATAACTTCTTTTCAATCGTGCAAAAATTCATCTCTGCTTTATTTAGCCTCCTACTGGCATAAGCTACTGCGCGATCATCAAAATTACAAAGATCTGTTCCTAAAGTATGTTTAAATACATCAGTTCGAAGAATAAATTCGTGCCCCCCCCCCTCAAAATTACGAGACGGAAGGATAGGTGCCTCCGTTAACGCATTTTTTATAAATCCGAATGCTTTTGACATTCCTGTGTCCACTGATATATAACTTTCCTCGATAAATTATCCAACGGCATAACTACCTCTGCAAAGTTCTTTACAAAATTTCAATAATACTTGGCAAATGTTACAATTTTTAAAACTTCTCCTTTTTCTGGATCTAGTTTCACTTCCCCTTCCGAGATCACATGTCCTAAATATAACAATTCTTTCTTCAAAAATTCACATTATGACGGATTGAGTTTAAAATTTACCTTCCTTAATCGAGCAAGAACTTTTACTAAATTTTGATTATGATTACTCAAACTGTTACGAAAACACCAAATCAATTAAGATCATCTAAATTCACGAAACAACTCTCATAGTTCAACCCTGACACGGCAATTGTTATAGCCCTAGAAAAAACATTTGCACTAATTTTCAACCCCATAGGTAACCTAGTCAATTGAAACTGCCCCCGATCTGCAGTAAAAGCAGTGAATTTCCTTGAGTTTTCCTCTAACTCTATATGATAATACCCTTGTGCAAGATCTAAATGTGAAAAATATATAATTCTTGAAAAGGAATCATTGACCGTCTGAATATCCTCCAGCGGGAACTTATCGTCCTCCAAACAACGGTTCAAGAGTCTAAAATCTATTACTGTTCTAAAGGCCTTCTTCCCTTGAAAATCCGGTGTTTTAGGTACGAGAGGACCACGCGGAACGTGCCTCTTCAATAATAACTTGTTTAAGCATCTTATTAATTTGCTAGTGCATCTCAGCCTTTTGAGTATGTGGTATTCGGCACGGCTTAACATACAGTGGACGTGTATTTTCTTTAACTTTTAGCTCCTGAATTAAAATGTATCACCTCATCTAATCGATCTATAGATATATCCACATCTTCAAATCTGTTAATTTCAGAATTCTGCGTATTCTCAATTCCTCTTGGTTCAAAATTTTGTAACCTAACTCATGATCATTTACATTAAGTATTTTGGCTGGCACTTGGTTGTCTTTTGGACACACTAACGCTCCTACAATGAAAACACCTTCAATATTACACATTCTTTCGTCTAACATATCCGGAATAGTTACACCTCTACTCCTCTTTTTGTGATACTAATGGAACTACAATATTTTCTCATTTATAACTAAATGTTAAAGTAAAATTCTTATAATGAATAATTGCATTATATTTACTAAGAAAATCTAATCCTAACAACGTATCTACATTGTGACTTATTTTCTTCACAATACTAAATGTATCATGATCAAATCTCTAATTTTTTACTAAAGAAATGTTTTAAGTGTTTTCTAAGTGAACTTACCTATATATTCAATTTACCCTTTAATCAAGGTGTATTTCCAGAATTATTGAAGAGGGCGTCTGTCATTCCTCTATCCAGCGGTCGGGGAACCGGGGTAAATTACCCCAAATGGGGTAAAAATGAACTTTTGTGGGGTAAAAATGAAGGAGGCGATTTCGTTGTATTTTTGCTCTTCGCGATGGGGTGATATTAGAAAAGATGGTAAAAAGAGGCGATTGCGTT
>WYDF02297483.1:0-15807 GCA_009867245.2 Adranes taylori | reverse complement strand
AAAGCTTGCAATATACATTACTTACTCGACTATTTGTTTGGTTAACTGGACTTGCTCGAAGTGCATATTTAAAAATGTTTTATTCATACTTAAATTGCAGTTAAGAATCAGGTAGATAGTGGGTCCTCTGACATTGCCATAAGCCTTTAAATTCTTAAGTTATTCTTAGCTAATTGACCAATTGAAACGTTAAGTATTATAAAAAAATGATTTAATAAAGTTAATATTTAATTAAGTTATTATCAAACATTTAAATGTTGTTTAATATAATTCGTTAAAATTTATTTTAATCAATAAAATATCATCTTAAATAAAATTAGATATAATTAATATTGAAAGATATATCAATTATCAATATATAAATTGTAATTGCTATTTTTTATCATTTTATAGATTAATCTGGTAACCATAACTCACAAAATTTAAATACATAAATTATAGGATCTAAAATATTTAACATCTTGAAAGCAAAACTCTTGAGAAGCAAAAGATATCTTAACAAAACGCATTTGTGTGAAAACTATAAAATCCCTGTAAATAAACTATGTAAATAAACATACCCTCCATTCAATATAAATATTTAACAGTATGTACAAAATGCAACCCTTATTCAACATTTACGCACTTCCGAAGGTAATAAGGAAAAAATCTTGTTTATAGCTGAGTCGATTCGTAAAAATAAGCTATAATACAAAAGTTTTCGTGATTCTAGGCAGTGAACATGTGTTTGCATATTGGTTTATTTCGCACTTATTTTATTGGTCGGATGTTAAAGGAAAACAAAATTTAATTTAAAACCGGAATTATATAAACAATTATAAAATTGGTTTGGCAGTCACAACAGTTACGTAATTAATATTGTTATTTTGATAATTTACTGATAATTTCCAAGATGGTGTCTGCGGAATGCCATTTCATAGCTCTGCCCTGCAGTCAAACGGCTTATTGTACTTTACCTGATCTTTTAATCACACCAGTCCAAAATATCTTTGTATTGTACCAGTTTCAATATTTCCTGGTGATACCAATTCTCTCCTTCTGGAGGTCTGTTCTTCTGGATGCCAGTACTTCACACTCATATAAGATACATATGTTGTGCTGTTTCGCTTTTGTCCAACCACAACCTACATTTCAGAAGTATGTAGGCCAATTTTCTTCATATGTACCCTCAGAGTAGCTTCTCCTGTTCACGGACCAGTTATCCTTTTGATGTTATTCCTGGCAAGTTTCAGCAGCTCTGAGGTTATGTTCTTACATCGCTTCTCTATATAGCGCTTAATACGTTAATTTCTTGTTGATTTCGTCCAGTAGTCTATGTGTTTTTCAATAGTCCAGTTCCCTATTGCTTCTTTGATGGAACTAGCTGGCTTCGGAACAGTAAACTAACTGTGTGCTAGATACATTCTGTGCTTGTACATCTGCTGTTTCGTTGCTTACAATGTCCATGTGCCCAGGTGCCCATATCAGTGTAATTGAGTTGCTCATAAACAGCCTGCACAGAAAGGCTGTAGCAAATGCAAAATGCAAAATGCAAAATGTACCATCTAAAGGCCAACACATTTTACATTTCGGTCGTTCTCCGCATATCCCTGGACCCCGTATTTTTAGATGCTCTTGAACCGTTTGTGAACTTAACTAGAGAAGATTGCGGAAATCTGGGATAGTTTTCTCTCCACGAACCTGAGTCTACAATGACCTCATAATAATAATAATAATAATACTTAAACCTTTATTGGCATAATCGTAAATTGCCATACAGTTACTCAATCAATACAATACAATAATATTATAAATAATCCTAATGTAAACTTAATCCTAGTAAAAGCAAAGAGAAAAATAAACAAATTAATTCTTAAAATTCCCTACAGTGCTACATAGTTTCTTTTCCCATGGGAGACTGGAAAGCTATTATTATTCAAATACCTCCTTTCCTATCCTTGACTTCTTACATACTTTCTTCCAATTATCCCTCTTTCTCTTCTCTTCCCAAACACCCTACATTATTTTCCTTTTTCTCGATAACTCCCTTATAATTTTATTTATTAAATCCTTTCCCCTCCCATCCTGCCCTAAACTAACTGTCGTATTCTCCTCAAACATCATTTCCCCTTCACTCCAATCTAAGCCCCAGCATTCCCTCATCCAATGTAACCAGGTTGCCTTCCCCATACCACAAAGTGTACACCGCCTCTCCTGATCCACCATCCAATATCTATTGCCTCATTCTTCACTTCCACAACTGAATCGAGCTATCATTCTATTTTCACTCATACTTCGTCCAGATCTTAAATACTCTGGTATTCCTTCATTCACACTTATCCACTCATATCTTTTAACATAGATCTAATACATTAAATATAATACATCTTAATCATTCCATCCTGTCCTGCTTCTACACTATCATTATCTGTACAACCTCATTTACCATTTCAGTTCCCTCTATAGTTTTCTCATTTCATATACCCATCGATCATCCAACTCTATCATACAACCTACTCCTGCCCTCTGTCCATGTATTCCTCACCCCCTCCACCTTTCTTTCATCATCTCTCTATATATTTCATTCTCCAATCTAACCATACTTTACTTTCATACTTTACCATCTTTTTCACCTCTGTTACCCAGAATTTATTTCTTCCTGTATCTTGGAAAACTATTTCATATCTAGTGGATCTGTCTACACCAAATACCCTTTTCAAACATCCCGCTTGCACTCTGTCTGTCATATCCCTTTCACACAGCGCACACACTTCCGGTCCATACATCAATATGTTCCTCACACAAGCGTCCTTAATCATCAATCTTATCTTTACCGAATCACCAAACCTTCTTTACCACATACATCTCATACGTTCCATCACACCCCTTGCTTTCTTCACAGTCATCTTCACATGCTCATTACAAGTTCCATTTTTTGATATCATATACCCTAGATACTTATACTTCATTACACTCTCAATCTCTTGCCCTCCCAGTTCAAAAACATTCCTATATTATGTCCAGTTTGGAAATAAACCTAAATGCCAGGCTTTGTCAAAAGCTTGAGCTACATCTAAAAAGGCCTCTTCTATTCTCCCAGTGACTTTTCTAGCACATCTAGGAATCTATGCATTGATCGATGGTAGAGTGTTGTTACAATCCGGCATCAGATTTCCAATTCCCATTTCTTAATATAGCTATTCACTCTCCCAATTACCCCATTCAAGTTTTCCCTATTACTCGCCATACATACTTGTCTCACTCCTCTGAGTCCCACAAACCATTCGGATATGTTTCCATTTACTCCCCCCTAACTTTTGTTCTCTTATACAAACCCTTTAGCATTCTTACCAATGTATTCGAAATCCCCAGCTCAATCATTCTCTTCCACAAGTACTCCCTTTCTCTTCTATCAAATGCAGATTTGAGGACCTCATACTTTAAGTATATATAAATTTTCTATACAAATCAATTCAGAATTATCTTTTATAAACAAATAATTTACTGATAGTATTTATTGACCTATAGTCGTCGTTCGATAGAAAAATCTGAAAAAAAATTATGGAGTATGATGGAAAGTGTGGGAATACCTCAAATATTATCGAAGAATATAAGAAGTATTAAGAAATGGGCAAGCAGGTGTGCGAGTAGGAGATGAAAAAGTATGGTCGTTAGGATACGCGGATGATATAGTGTATGGCGAGTGATTGAAGAGAAATGAAAGATATAATAGTTAAGAAGATTAAAGTAATGATTTGTTAGAAAAGAGGAAGGGATAGTAAAAATGATAAGTTTGTATTAAATGGAGAAATGATTGAGTGTGTTAAAACATATAAATATTTGGGTTTATAGATATCGTGCAATGCTTCGTCTAAGAAATTGGCAATGTAGGAAAGAAGGTGATGATTAATGAGGATGTGAGGATGGTCAAAAATGTATAGTTGGAGGCAGTGAAAGAGGAGGAAAAAGTAGGAATGAATTAGATTGGATTATAATTTATAAATAAGAACAAAACATTAGGTGGCCTTTGGAAATGTGGTACGCAGGGTGGAAAATGGGTGGATGAATGTAAATGAAGTGTTGAGGAGAATGATGGATGTAGAGAAAGGGATGAAATGTTAAGGAATTTGAGGTATTACAGAAGATATCTTGATATAAAAAGGAAGGAGGCATACCTGAATATTTGGGGCGAGTATAGTATAAATGAAAAAAGGTTGATAGCGAGGTTTAGATGTGGTATGAAGATAGGGGTAATAGATTTTGGATTAAATTGAATGGTAGAATGTGTAGGATATGTGGTACTAAAGAGGAAAGATGGGAACATTGGGTAGAAGAATGTGAGGGAGTAGAATGGGAGATCGAGCTAAGAGAAAAAATGGAAAACTGGGAAATGTGTGTGGGAGCGGAGAAGTATGACTTAAAGGTTTTAAAGAAAATTGTAGGAGAGGAAACGGTTACAAAAGGAATAGAGATAAGTTGTAGTAAGGAGAAAAAAAAAGGTATGAAAGACAAATAGACAGGTCTATGGGGTAATTATATATTAAGCGAAATATTTTTTCCTTTCTTTCTATTTTTGGTTTGTTGGTTATGTGATTACGGATTATAGAAAAAAAACTATACATTTTAGAGAATAATTAGTAGAAATGATCAAAAAGAGGGAAAGTAAAGAGAGTTGAAACTGTTTCCTTCTTTGTTATGATGGACTGGTAATTAGATTATGTTATTTCTTTTGTTTTCTATTATTTTTTGCTTTCTTGTTGCAATTTGGTTTAGGTTGTATTATTATTAGCATTATGACTATTTTGATTATTGTACATGATGTAATGTTATGACTTTTGTTAACTTTTATATGCTAATAAAGGTTCTATCTATCTATTTATCTATCATTTACTGATACAATCTAAGAATCCAAAGGGAAGTAGCTAAACTCATAGAAACAGGTACGGAAATAAGCTACAAAAATTGCATTTATTTTATGAAAAAATAAATTAATCTTTTATTAGCATAATAAAAATAAAAACTTTCGTTAACACAGTGCTAAACTACCAAACTCACTTATATTCAATGAGTTGATTTTCTTAGACACTGAAACTGCAACTGAAATTTTCTGTACTACTTCCCATAATCCAGGGTACATTATCGATACTGATTTCTGAAACCACAATTCTTGGTACTCATCTTTATTTTATTTATATTTCTTCATTTGTTGTGAACTCTAAGAGTTTCACTTCTAAATTTGATATCTCCACTGTGCTTCAAGATCGGTATTAGATCTGTACTCGATCTGAGTAATTTGGATATCCTATATATTTATTGAAATCAGCATGGAATAACTTAAAGGTTATAAAATGCAAAGACATTCCAACATATTTAGTCCAAATTTTATTAAGCTATGTATCAAACAGATCGATAGAATACTCAGTAGCCAAAGGAAATAAAAAAAGAGCTAACTAGCGGCATACCAGAAGACTTGGTGCTATGACCCTGGCTATGGAATGTGATGTATGACGAACTGTTGCAATTTTCAGATGATGTAGCATTCATAGTAACGTCCGATAACAAACCTACATCCGAAAGGAACGTAAATAAAGCCTTAGAAACAAACTTACTCTAGTCCCGGCTATACTTCTAACTGGGAGAATGAAAACTGAGATGCCTAAATTAAGGCTTGAAAGCCATGACATAAAGATACAAAAAGAAAAGTATCTGGGGTTACCTTGAACACCAGCCTAATATTTATGCAACACATAAAGGAGTAGGCGGAGCGAAAAGTGACTACGAAAAAAAAACTCTACTAGGAACATCTGAAGCCATTATCTTGTACGCAGCACAGTAATGGTCAGATGCCACAGAGAAGGTAAACGCACGGCAAATGCTTGTGTGGAGCCAGAAAAGAGTATTGTTAGGCATAACATTGGCGAATAGGACACTGCAAAAGTTGGCAAACACACCATCACTGCACTTCAAAGCAATGGAACTAAGAGCGGTGAATGGCAATATAAAACTGGCAAATGAAACTGAAAAAGAAAAATATAATAGGGAAGCTAGAGATTACTTGCTTGTAGAGTGGCAAAGTGAGTTGTAAGCTTCAAACAAAGGCATCTGGACAAAAAAGCTAATCCCGGAAATTAAGCCGTGGATCATGCGAACATACGGAACAATCCACTATAAACTTGCTCAAACACTAACAGAGTACGAATGCTTTAACCAATATTTAAAGAGTATTGGATTAAACTCTGACGCTTGTGAAGAATGTAATGAAGATATCAACGACGCGGAGCACACAATTTTCTTCTGGCCAGCGCATGGAACAGAGAGAAAATAACTACAAAGAAAAATTTGTGAAAGAATCTCTAGTGAAAACCTCATAACCTGAATATTGAGGTAGAAAAGAAACTCGAAATCCGTAGATGTGTACGTTACAAGTATAATGTCCAAAAAGGAAACATTTGAAAAAGAAATGTGGAGGTAAAAGATACCCACAGAAAGGTAAGAGCGCGTGCAAGTGTGTATGTTTACAACTTGAAAGAAAGATCTAAAAAAAAAACTAAGATAGCAAGATACATAGAACAATCAATTATTGTAATTCTAAGCATAAAATTATAAGACAAGTACTCACAGGATTTTAGGAAATGCACTAGATGAAGAAATGCTTACGCAGATACCGGCAAGTGCGTGGAAAGCCAAGGGGTGGAGTTTACTCGGTAGGAGTCCGACACTAGCGTGTCGTACGTGAGGTGCGGTGTCCAATGTAGAATTATCCACATCCGGCGTGAAAAAAAAGATCTTGCCTTTTTAGAGCTGATAAGTTGTTACATTCCCATCGGGCTAGATTTCGCTTGAACGGAAGATGCTTCCTCACAATTGAACTCTTCACCTTGTAACTGTAGATTAAATATTTTTGGAAATCTGTCAAAGAAACGACTCCATTTTTGGATGTATTGGCCCACAATTCGTTGTCTCTATTTTCTAGTAACTGTAGTTCTAAATGCTGAGTATAATCAGCAATCGCAGACCAAAATATTAGGAATAGGAACCGCATTTAGGGATTTCAATGTGTTTTCATCGACTCGTATCTGATAATTATTTAAAGAAGTTCTCTTGATAAACCCCACACTGACTTATAAAGTTGAATCCTTTCACTGCTTGTTAAATTAATTTCTTAACCGTTCCATAAAATACCTATAAAATGATTAATTCCCCTCTAAGGTTTTCCCGCTTTTACGTTTTATAATAAAATAGTAGACGAGATTGGCAATCTCGTACGTGACCAAGCGCAAGGTAATAATCAACTTTAACCAATTTATGCACTACGACGTCCTGTAAGGCTTCAGAAATAAACACAATCTCTAAAAGGGCAGTGCTCTGTTGATAACTTCACATCTTGTTCACCAAAATTATAACGATCGATACATCCAAAAGTTTGACATTGATAGCAGCAAATTATTTTTTGAATCGTAAAAAAGTCTATGACATTTTTCCAGTCATATTTGGCCAACAAAGAGACTTTTGATCCAAATGCATTAGGTCTACCTCAGGCGGACATATCCTAAGTGTTCATCGTGAAACACTCAAACAGTTGATTCTTGCTTAGTTTCCTGCTCATACGAATATATCAAATATTCTTCACCTCTTATTTCAGCTGAGGTCAAATTATACGGAATCTCTCAGAAACAGATCTTTTTCACTGACAGATAAGGCTTAGTTATGGTACATGTCGATTTCTTCAATCATATTTCGCCCAGAATCGATATTTATGGAGCAACAACTGATTCTGGTAGAATCGTGCCGTATTTACAAATACGGCACGACGAAATTTTGCGAACCAGTTGTAATCAGCTTTTTATGATGGCGCTTCATTACCAAATCTTGAAAGAAGTAATTCGAGGCATAGGTGTTACATATAGGCGTTTGCTAAAATCAAAAAAAGTTTTTATAGCATTGAATCTCATTAAAGCAGGATCGTAATTATGCTATTGACTACCATATTGCTTTTATTTCATTCTGACTGTCATATTTAATGTATTTAATGTTCTTGCATTGGATTCAGAGGTGATAAAGAAAGTTACTGATCTCTGTTGTTATTATTATTAAGTACACAAATTTATATCTACAGGAAAACACATATATACGCAATACCGGAGTAAAAGAGTAAGGTTTATTTTTACAAATATTTATAATATGTAGATATGACTCACTCACGATTTTAACTGACAGACAATGCTAGTTGAAGTTAATTATAATTCAAAATTCATTAGGCTGTTCCATTGGATTCCATTAATAAAAAATAAAGAAGCCAAATGTAGCAAACTAGACATACTTTGAGTTTTGTTATTATTTGTTCATCTGTTTGGAACGCAACTTCTCTTTCAACTCATCAGTATCCTATATTCTTGTGCGGACATCGGTAGAATTAAATGGTAGACTGGTGGATTGTTAGCAAAGATCTGTAGGTTGTAGGTTGTTTAACCAGTCAATAGGTACAAAGATGCGAAATAAGTAGATGATGATGTGAGACGAACTGTTGAAAACATGTGATACGTTTTATAAACCATATTATGAGTTGTCGAATATCCGATAAGTTATAGAAAATATTAGATACGTTGTATGAATAGGAAAAACAAGTGATGAGATGAGTTTCAGTCGCTATCGTCGGCTGTGATGATTCTCAAGAGTTATCGGAAACAGCCATTCTTTTACCTAGCACGTCGCCTGGGGCTGTGGACGGAAGTGGCAAACCAGGGGGCGATGGTAGCTCTTCCTGTTGGTGTGTTCGGTGATGTTGATGAAGTAGGCACATCTACTAACATGCGTGGAGTCCGCGGGCAGTGCAGTTTGATATACCGCTCTGTAGTGGTATCTCTGTCATCCTCCTTGCTCCAGTGGGCTTGGCGTTTGGTAACTCTCTTCCTCGGACGTTGAGCTTCTCGTTCTTGCATTAAAGACACAGTTGACAGGGAATGATTTATAAAATATTTATGAGTGAACGAAATAAAAGACGAAGACAAGAGTAAGAAAAATTCAACCGAAATAATAATATAATATACTTGACGTGTTATACGTAAAATTTAATAATGACTTGCAAAATAAGCAAATTGCTACTGGCACGTACTTCAATCAAAGTCGCGAATTAACTCACAGTCAAAGAAAGAAGATCTGATTACTTAAGCAGAATTCTGTCAGCAGAAATGTAGGAATTTGTTCGCTCATTAACGACCATCACAAGACCCAAAATGCATCTCAATAACGCTGGATTGAGTAAGTCCTTTTACATGCAATTATCTTACAGGGAGGCCACTGACACTCTGTGTAATCGATGGCTCGAGGGGCGTAGCTTAAGAGAAACTTCTGCTAAAATTCTTAGAACGTTCATAACTACAACCAATAGGAAAACATCGTTAATCTGTTAACAATTTTAAGGATCAAGATTGCATTATTTTCCTGTAGAAATTCTACGAAAACATAAGATGTTCAACCAATCAGTGTTCAGCGCAAGAAAATTTTTTAAGGAGCTATCCCCTAACTGTAGAAGCAACCAGTAATAGACACGAAGTAATCTCTTGAAGGCTGAAGATAACGGACAACTACACCTGCACGCGAAACTAATTGCTCTCGTTCACATCGCAGGTGTTCGATATTTGTCGTCGCGTGTTGATCTGTTTCCACTACATTGGTGTTAAACATCTACGTTTTTCTGGTACATTAAATTTTATTGGATGGAATTTGTTATCCGATGACAAAGTCATCCAAAAAAACCATGATGTTGCCATGTTTCCACCAAATCACTTTTTACTGTGTAAACTGTTAATAAACTACTCAGTTAATTTCTGAACTACTCAGTTAATTTTATCAATAACAAATATCAAGTTTTACAAAAATAGTAATTTCACATCTAGTGGTTCTTTGTAAAACCGTTAAAGGCGATAATCGATCATGCTGGACAATCAATCGATCATGTCCTCAGATGTCAAAAATATCATTTCCCTATTATTTGTAAAAGGACCTTGAATAAATTCAGATATTATTAGTCCTTTTGTAAACTCCAACAACTCAATCTTAAAATATATTTATAGTTGTATTTACATATTTACATCTATAAATATATTAGAATAATAATAATATATTTATAAGCGCTTAGTTCACGTAAGTGTAATAATAAGAACAATAAGATGAGAAAAACAAAACAAAACTAGATAAAACGCGAAAGAAAGGAATTCGCAACACCACATAAACAAAAAAAAAAAAAAGAAAAACGTTCTTACGGTCGGTCAGATACGTACAAAACGTCTTTAAGCCAATTAGAAGCGTGTTCCATGAACGTATTCGTAGTACAATTAAGACGTAGCCTGTTAGATATATATTTTTTTGTTTACTTCTCTATTTCTTCCCTGCCAACATTTTCTACCGCACCTCTTTTGCGATGAAGAGGAAGCAAATCATTCTGCCATATCGTTATCTTACATCCGACATTGAAAAAAAAGAAAACCTTCACCACAATGGCGTAGTTTTATTAATACGAGATGGATTCGGAAATAAAAACAGTTTTAGGTTTCACTTTGAGGGCAATAGGTTTCACTTCACTTAGGTTTCACTTGCATTTATTTTCCAACGCTGGACTGGTTTAGACAAAAATATCTTGCTCACTTTCACTAATGAAGAGTTTTCTTCCCAACTTAGTATTAGCAAATGGACATATCTAATTAAATAATTTCTACAAACAACAGTTGGGTTAGTTCCAAAACGAGCAAGTTCTAGTTCAAGTATTCAGGGAATATGTGGAAGATGAGAACCACGTCAGGTGTGTCTTATCTTCCCAGATATCTCCACAAAAATTGATTTATTTCATGTACCATATTGTACAGATATATGATTATTTATTATTGAAATGTATTATCTTTAAATATGATATTATCTGAAATATAATTTCATAGATATTCAAAGTTTTATATTTTATCAATTTAACATTTTTTGTTGCAATTATCTAAGTGTCACCCCATAAATAAAGATGCCCTCTTTATAGAAATCTGATGGACTCAAGCTTATAATTATTATGTATAAACAATCGTTGCATTAAAATGAATTAGATTATAAGATATGCGAAGAGTGTGGCATAATGGTTAGTTCGGGATTGAATACCAAAAACAGTTGAGGACGCATAAGATCGTTCCTGCAAAGAAACGAAAAGCTGACATGACAGCAGCCACCAACATCATCTGTTGCAAAGAAACCGCTAATTAATTGTAAAACTTGCAATGTGGTGTTTACAAAATGTATGCCGGACACTTCAAATCGTTGACAATTAAAATCGTTAACAATCGTTCACAATTGAAATAGACAAGTGAAACCGCTTGGAATTGAATTGTTTTCAATAAAAGCGGCTTTCAAGAACAGAGTCGCTATGTATCGGATCAAAGCTCCACCACCTTCACCAGTTGACATTGTATGCTTTTTGGATTCGATTAACGAAAATGTAATCAGTTTATGGAAGAATCATCTGAATGATCGTGGAATTAAAACTGATATTGAATTCTTTGGTTTGTATATGTAACCCAGCCATCAGAACTAAGATCGTTCAATACCAAGTTCGAGATTATCGTTCTTAAATGCGGATTTAAATCAAGTATATGGAAAGATATGTTCTGTAATTAAAAGAAAAGTATATGATTATCAGGAACGCGATAGTGGTTGGAATTTGCTTGGCGGTAAATATTTAGATATTAATATTAATCAGTATCAGCCTATTGCTGGATCTTCTTACTTGGAGTTACCGAAATCAAATCAATACAAGACAAGCATGCCACCATAAACATCAAGAATAACAACCAAGTGTGCTCTGCATGGTCAGTTGTGGCAGCTCTGCATCCAACAGCGAGTCGTAAGCCAGGAAAAACATCAAATTTTCCCCACTACTCAACCGTATTGAAGACAGATGATATTAAATTTCCAATGAAATTGCGCGATATTAAAACATTTGAAGATATGAATGAAATTAGTGTGAATGCTTACGGTTTGGAAGAGAACACGGACAAGAAGAAAAGGCAATATAATCTTGCTGGCCCTCTTCATAATACATCTTTCAAGCGAAGAGCTCACATTAATTTATTTTTGTTGGAATCCGATTTAAAATTCCATTATGTCTTAATCACGAATATGTCGCGTTTATTAAGCAAGCAAACTTCCAGTGATAAAATGGCAACATATAATTGCGATGGTTGTTTAGTTTGGTTCACTTCGCAGGACAATCTTGTTAATATCAGTGTATTTTCTGTGGTTGAGATGAGTAGGCGTGATAGATTAAACTGATTTCGAAAATAGTGTTTTCTTAATTCACACAAAAGCAGAAACGTTTTTAAAGCAAATTGCATAATTTTCAAATTACTACTGTATATGCAACAATGACGTAAGAAGGTTAACCTTCTTTAGAACCAAGAGAAAAAGAAAGCAATTGTCTTATTTCTCGACAAAGTTCTAGCGAGTTAGAATTAAGAAGAAAATAACAAACGGGGTATTTTCAAATGAGGAGATTTTCTGTCGGTTTTCTAATTAGTGTTTTTGTCTGTAATTAGTATTTTCGTAAAGTAATGACCTGGAAATAATTTTTTTGAGATTTTTTGTTCTCTTGTTTGCGGTGCCAGATGTAGTAGGATTTGTATCAAAGAGGAATGATGTATTCTAAAGATTTATTCACTCAACAATGAATTTTAATTGATTTTATATATTCCATTTTTGCAAATCGAACTTTCATCCACACATTTTATACAGAATGAGAGTGACTGGTTGAAAAAAAGTCATCAGTGTTTCCTATCCTTGAAATTTAATTAATTATGTCAATTGGGCCCGGGTTAAAAAATCGAAACCGCTATTTTCTAAAACATATATTTCACGTACTTTTTCAGTCAATATATTTCTTGAATTTCTTTGTTGAACTGAGGTAAGGAGAAACTCTTGATTGTGTCTGAAATATGTTTTTATCATTCAAATATAATAAGCACTATTCCAAAAACTTAAAGAAGTGTAAAACTTTAGCAGCAACTCTACAAAAGAAGAAAATGCAGCTATTGTACTCCTATCATCTAGATTTTCCTTATTTTCCACGTTCAAAATCGTATTATAACTTAAAAACGAAATATTGTTCTCTTAGTTTGCGGGTTTTAAAGTTGTTTTACGGCTGCATTCGTAAAAGAGTATTATTTAAAACTTGCCTTTTCTAGGAGAAAGGTTTAATTGTTAAAACAATCAATCTAACGTCGACTTGTCAGTCAAGAGGAAAACTTACTTGTTCACAATAATGTATGTTTCATAGAACTATTGCAATACGCGGTAGGATTTAAAGAAAATTTGCAAACAAATAATTATTTTATTTATATCTTTAATTTTAGACATCCATAATTAGGACACTCAGAGATATTACAATTAGGTCATGTACATGGGATCAATGAGCAATATTAATCTATTGAATTTTGTACGTTTCAGTGCCGGAGTCCATTTTCAATGAATTAAAACTAAGTGTTCCAAAAACTCCATATACTTCATACATTTAACAAACCAAAGCCTCCAGTCAGTGAATGATGACAGTTTACACAACTAAGAGGATTGTATGTTTAAAGTTTTACCCCTTCAGAAGAAGAACTTTAGCATGTCTGTAATACCACTCTGACAAAATTAATGTTTAAATTTTTTTTTTCATTTTATAAAGAAAATATTTATTACAAAATGTAATAATGTACTATACATAGTTTTAATATTTCAATAGCAAAAGCTACTAAGATGTTTTTACTCATTACATTTTCTAATCAAAATATTTGTTTCAAAAACGAAAATGTTAAGACAGTAATTTTTGTCACAGTGGCATTAAAGACATGCTGAAGTTCTTCTGAAGAAGGGGTAACTGTTTCCCCGAAACATGTCAAGTTTAAACATTCAATCCTCGTAGCTGTGTAAACTGTCATCTCTGACCGGCTGGAGGCTTTGGTTTGTTAAATGTACGAAATATATGGCGTTTTTGGAACACTTAGTTTTAATTCTATATTAATCTACTGCACTTAACTTGTTTACGTGTAACACTTATAGTAACTCAAAGGATTTGACCCTCTTGCAGACCGATGTTGACGTTCACGTGTTGTAAAAGTATGTGCTCGTGACTTATTACAACTTTTGAAATCGTTTGGCCCAGTGTGTCTGCTTTGGGGCTCCAATGCAAGTCACAGTTTCTAAAGTAGCGTAGTGCATTGTTCCTTACCGCTTTGTCCTAACATCGCTGGTTACTGGTACATCCCCATAATTCGATATCTTAAGTTCATACATGCTTTATTAAGACTTGCTTATAAAGAAGCATTTTATTGCAAATAGACAAATTGGAGTTTCTGCCAATTAGCCAGTACAGGAATTCTTCGAATAATCAATATTTCGAATTTTTCAACAAGCTCTTTAGTTTCTCTTTAGTAGTCTGATGTGTGTGATGAATAAAGGGTTGTTATCGTTATTCGCTCAACCTAACAACATACGTCGTCACTCGTGTTATCTGAAAGTGCGCCGAAATAGATTTGAAATTTGTCAATAGTAAAAAGAGAAAACGTAAGTTACTATTTGATAGACATTTATTCTACAAAGTTAAAGTAACGACTCGAAAACTGAAAAGTGAACAGTTCGAAAGTGGATGCGAAACTCGGATAATAACACAAGACAATAGGGTTACTAGCTTCAAAATCCTTCACGACCACGTTGATGTAGCGTAAGTGCAAGTGAAATCTATCATGAGTACAATTTGGCCACCAAATAGTCGCCACTCGAGTAACACCTGGAAGCATTGTTGCTTCAATATCGGCAACAGTAAGCCAAAGTATTGTCGCTAAATTACCTAGAGTGGCAAATCTAAGGAGGTCAAGACGAAGTGTCCAAATCAGGGTAAATAATGGACCAGCAACACGAGCTTCAAGAAGTGATATTACCGAAATTTTCTCGAAAACGGAAAAAATGAAGACTACGCAGATTATACAGAGTATCCATACCCATAGATGACAGAATATTATTATTTAACATCCAGTAAAATTTGGACATCCTGCGTCGCTCCAACTATGGGCATGGAAATGCTATCTTCTATACCGCTCCACCTTTATTTCACCAGATGTCCATTTAACGGAACTGGAAGAAAACAGATCAATAACATTGGTGTTTGCACTTCTTCCCAACAAACTCCAAGAGACGTATGTTCAATTATTAACGTAAATTAAACAATCAGCTGACCAATGCAACCCGCAAACATTTATGACTGATTTGGAAGTTGTTGTGAAAAAAGCAATCGAAAAGGAATTTCTATTGGCAAGGCATTACGGTTGTTTCTGCACTGGCCTTTGTCCACATCAGGACGTCGTAAGTGCGTTCGAGGCGTTAAGCCAAAGCAATATTTTTTCGGAGGAGATGCTGCCAGTAATTGATTGTTTTGAGGACAGCTGCTGGATTGGGCGACTTAGTGTTATTCGTCGTCATCCACCAATATTTAAACATAAACTTTGGAACTGATTTGATGCCGTTTTGGTAGGTCGACCAAAAACGAACCACAACTTGGAAGGATGGCGCAATGGCTTTAAACATCAGATTAATGTTCTTCATCCAGGAATATGTAAATTTATCGAATTGATTAAGAACGAACAAAGCTTGAATATAGTACGTGTAGGCAATATTTAAGCGGATAGGAAGCTCCTCGAATGAAAACGAAATATAGCGATAGTCAAGCGAGACTATTAAGCGTTGTCAGCCGCTGGAACAATGAAGCCATTTGTGATTATTTACGTTCTAAAGTAGTTAAACTAAGAAGAATAAATAAATAAA
>WYDF02297472.1:5483-15807 GCA_009867245.2 Adranes taylori | reverse complement strand
TAGCAAGGTTCAGGTGTGGGAGTATGGAGAGAGGGAATAGATATTGGATGAGAGAGAGCGAAAGAAAATGTAGGATTCGCGGAGGGATGGAGGAAACGTGGGAGCATTGGGCGAACGATTGTGAATGTATGGGATGGTAGAATGAGGAAAGGGAAGAAGTAAGGAATTGGAGGTGGTGTTTAGGACAAAGTGGTAACGGGAAGAAAATTATGGAAAGAATAGTAGAGAAGATAAGGGGGAAGAAAGGAGATTAAAGATGTAGCATTTCAGATCATCTCATCCATAGGCGATCAGGTGGAGGTAGTTATAAAGAAAGGGATGGGGAGAGAAGAAGCAGGGAGGGGGAAAGGATTTTTGTAGGCAGGGAAAGTAATGGAAAAAGGGAAGGGGGGAGAGAGGAAGAAAATAGAATAAGGGCGGATGTGGAAGGGATAAGGGATTATTAATTGTATTTTAGAAGATTATTTGCATTATTATAAGTTTAGATTTAAGTTTAATTGAATTGATTTATTATTTTATTAAGGTTGTGATGTAAATATTGAAGTACTTATACACTATATTGGGTTGTTTTTTGTAAATACTTATGCCAATAAAGGTTTCTATTATTACTATTATTATTATAGTACGCATAGTGACGATCACACATTCTAAGTACACATATGTTTATAAGAACCATGAAGATTGAAGTATCTTTTTTTCTGGGGTTTTATCTTCGTTTCTCGGGGAACAATGAAATATATCCATCTCTGTTTGCTAATCTCCTCTTCTTTTTGGTTTTGTTTAACTACTCCAAGTTGAAAGCAATTGCGGCGCGCTTATAGTTCATCCGCAATGCGGCGTTTAATGTGCGCGCAAAACAAGTCTCGTGTCGTATAAGCCCCTACAAACCCCATCATGAAACTGTTTCGCGCGACCCGTGACCCGTCTCACCGTGAGCGATGAGCAGAGGGCTTCGATGAAGTTTCTCCCGCGCACACTATTTCTAGCGAGGACCTTAAGCTCTGCCAAAGTCTTTCCTCCCTTCTTTGCCTCTTCATCTAAAGTCCTTCTCCATAATGTCTTTTGTCTTTCACGTTTCCTTGTCTCTCCACAGCTTGTCTATCCTTGTCTCTCCACAGGATTCTGATTTTTTCGGAGGTTATGACCAACCCACCTCCATTTTCTTCTCTTGATTTCAATAGAGATGGATTCCTCTCTAGTTTGGTTCCGCAAATCTTTGTTAGATTTACATTTGGCCAAAATATTCGGAGAATTTTTCTGACGCATCTATTCAGGAGGACCTGCGAGATACTGGTGATTTTAGAGGAGACCTTCCAAGTTTCACAACCATATAATAGCACTGCTTTCACATTGGTTCGGAATATAAGGATGGATGATGAAAGTGATGCAGAAGAACACTGGTTAAAGGTGAAAATAGCCTTGACAGGCACAGCTGAACGAGTGATTCGCTTTAAGTACCCAAGAAGAAAGGAATAGATGTCGGAAGAAACTTGGGACCATATTGAACAGCGAAAAGAATTAAAACTGAAACTAAACAGTAGCAAGATGCCCGTCCAATAAATCCAGCTCCAGAGAAAATATCAAACCAAGGACAAGCAGGAGAAAAAGACTGCTTAGGCTGATCGCAGGAAATGGATTCAGAACTGGCCAAGCAGGCAGAGAAAGCAGCAGACGCTGGAAACATGATATCATGAAAGAACGATACGATATCACAAGAACTCTCAATAAACAAGGAGACCTCACCAACGACGAAGCACAATTTTCAAGGTGGGGCAACCGCATGGAGGGGATCAATAGAGAAAGTGAGGAAAAGGCTAAACAATAACCTGAAGAAGAGAAAAAAATTGTCTTACTATCAAATCTTACTATCAATTCCAAGTAAAGTGTTGACGCGGGTGATACTCAACAGAATCAAAGCACAAGTGGAATCACAAATAAGGAAGGAGCAAGCAGGTTTTAGAGTTTTAGAAGTCATCGTTCTTGTACCGACCAAATTAACACGCTTCGTATTATTATCAAACAGTCAAATGAATTTATCACTAGTCTTCATCTTCAGTTCCTAGATTTTGAAAAGGCCTTCGATTCCCTTTGTAAGCGGAAAACCGTGCAGAAATACGGGATACCGGAGAATATAACCAAAGTAATTAACATACAACAACTAACATGCCGTGTTATCTACGAGGGGAAAATCACGGAACCATTCGTAGTCAAGTCAGAAGTTCGCCAGGGGTGTATTCTATCCCCAACAATCTTTCTCTTGGTTCTGGATGAGGTGTTGAGGAAAGTCAGGGCTGGAAAAAAGAGGGGCATACACTGAAAGCTCACTAAACCATTGGAGGATCTAGATTTTGCAGATGATATCTGCCTACTCTAGATTTTGCAGATGATATTGCCGACTCTGTGGTGTTCAGTAGAAAATAAAAGTTTAAAATAATGTTATAGTGAAAATAAGAGAATATTTATAAACGAGCAAATAATTTTGAAAAAAAAACGCTTAGGAGAAGAAAACAAAAGAAAATAATCACAAGTAAACATATGTGATTATTGACAGCGCTGCCGAATAACAAATATAAAATATAAAATACAGATTTATCAAAAAATGCGGAGAAAAAGAAACCAAAGTACGAAAATAACTTGAAATCATTTATAAAGACAGAAGACAAACAGAGCTTGATTAAACCAAAGCAGGAGATAACCAAAGAAGAGAAACTAAAGCAGGGAAGGGAACCCAAAAAAAGAGAAAGCAGATAAGGTAAATGAAAATCAAAACTAAAGAAAAGAATGCATAGTGCATGTGATGAAAGAACAGCACGCATTAGTAATGGAAAAGGTGCAGATAGTTTAAGGCAATTAAAGAAAGAAAATAAAAAACTGAAAGAAAAATTAGAGGATATGCAACAAAGAGAAGAAAGGAAAACAGAGATTAGAGAAATCAAAACGGATCGAACAATTTGATTGTAAATGGATTAAAAGAAAACAAATTGGAAGCAAAAACATAAGAGGTAAAACTTTGGATTAAAAAGAAATTCGGGGTAGAATTAAATATAGATGAAGCTTTCTCTAATTCAATCAGAGAAAGTGATAAGAAACTGGACCATTTAAAAATACATAGACTCCTGGACAAAAAATTAACACAGCAAGCGCTTTATGGAAAATCCATGTTATATCAAAACCTCAGATTTGCTAAAACTTGATAACTGGTCTGTTAGTAATAAACGCACCCCTGAGGGTACATATGAAGAAAATTGGCCTACACACTGTTGAAGTAGAGCGACACAGCTCATCATATCTTATGTGAGTGTGAAGCATTGGCATCCAAAAGAAGAAACCTATTTGGAGCAACGAAAGTTGTATCTGCATTGGTACAAAAATGTTCTGACCAGATAATATTGGAACTGATGCAAGACACAGACATATTGGATCAGCGTGACTGAATGATCAGGGAAATAACAATAAGCCTATTGGCTACAGTGCTATGGAGCGGTATTCCGCAGACAACCCTTAGTGATAATAACAAGGGGCATATGGATAGGCATAAATAACGACTTAACTGTAAAAAGAAAGAGAAGTGCAAGTCATGTTGAATGAAGTAGCAGCGGAGGAAAGAGGCAAGGGGAAGAGTTAAAAGTTATTTATTAAAAAAAATGAAAATAGAGGAAAAATTGTGGTTCTAAAGTGAGGAGTACCAAAGAATCTCCAAAGAATGGTCAGTTCTGAAATGGAAGATTCGCTACAATAAATATCCTACATGGAAAATCCACCATATGGAGCTACATGGAATATCCGCTGCGAATTAAAGATACACCAAAAATTGTAGAGAAAGCAGCATTAATCGTTTATAGATCTTCTAGAAATCCAGAAGTATTAGTATTATACATATAAATCGCAAAATGAAGCAAATGTCGCGACAATCCTTCTCGCGACACTACGGAACAAATCATTTGAACTTTTGCTCGATTTCTGTCAGCTTAAAACACCCAATCAGTGGATTGTGCCAACCAGAAGTTGTTAAATAAGTTCACTTTCTTTAAATTTATTAATACATGCTCTTGCTAAAAGAAAAATATTAATTCTATTCATTTTCTTTAACCTCGTAATATATATTCTCAGGGGCATACGTGAATAGCCCTCCGCTATTATCTTAGGTCATTGCGGGCTGAAGACGTACAAAGAAGTATCTAGTCAGGAGAAATATGTAGAAATTACTTAGGCTATGTCCTGTGATTAGAGAGAGCACATTAGAAAGGGGTTTCAATTAGTAAAAGTAGGATGGGGCGAGCTTAGTACATCAGTTATCCCGCTGAGGGCAGCAAAATCGATTTCTTTAAATAATCGTAAATTTTCTCAAAACAGTCGCAATTGCATTTAGTGTTTTCGCTCATTACGTTCAGATTTTAGTCTCCCTGTTCTGTCTTATTTTCAATAGGCGATTCTTTTTCTTACGCTCTAAGTGAATTATGTCAGGGGTTCCAATGTGAGTACATATTAATTTACTTATTTATTTTTACGGAATTAAAATGTTTATTCATTTTAATTCTTCAGTAATTTGATTTTCAATGTTACTAATTTTCACTATATTTTAATAATTAACTAATATATTAATCTGGATTGAAAGTTTCTATATTTATGTGCGAATTAATAAGAACGTTTATCGGGGGCGAATTGATCTTTTAACTAACAGAACGATCTGAGCCCATAATATGGGACCCAAAACATAGAGGACAAAAATTAACGACGCATTGGGTAGAATGGTTTTCTTCGTTTCCATTTTTTGACATTTTATTAAGGAAATAAAGATACTCAATCAAGATACTTCTAATAGCCAGCGCTACCGCAGCAGCTTTTGCCATTTCGGGGACAGGCATGGCAGTGAGGTACTCTTTGGCGAATATACTCTGCGAGGACACTCCGCGGGAGTTTATATGTTAAACCAACTTAAATCATGACTCTTTGCGCAGTTTTAAAAACGTGAAGCACGGCCCAATTGACAATAAATATTTTATTACATGTCCCCAAACTATTTCGTTCTTCAGAATGCGTAGATATTACTCGACAGAACTACTTAGGTTGTCGTACTGTCCCTTTTCTTGTTTTATTTCGTGTTGTAAAATATTATTGTTGCTTTTAAATGGTAAAAAGTTTTATATGCATCGATGAGAAAGGAGGTACATAAGGCGTTTCTGCGCGAAATGAACCGAATTGAGAGTTATGTTCTCTCATGGGCCAGGGAATCGAGTGGGATTTAACATTAATAATTAATTCATGAAAAATCACATGTTATATATAAATAATACTTGAACTTTAACTTTAATTTTGACAACCTACCTTTTATTGGTGGTGCCCTTTATGTGACTATATGGAAATAAAATAGCAATCCTGATAAGAAAACATAAGAAATTGTTAGCTTCCCGTTACTTTAATAAAGTGACATCAATATAAGTACAGCCTAGAACGGACCCAACAACAAAATGTTTGATAATCTCTCTTTAGGAATCTATTTTCAAGGAAAAAATTCTTCTTTGGAATGGACACGTTTTGTGTTCTGTAAGGGCAAACGAAACGTCGCCCTTACAGAACAGTTGTGTGGATTAGAAAAAGAAGAAAAACTCCACAAAAATATACATTTATGACAGTTTATTGATTGCATTGAATTAGTTCGTAATTTTAAAGATGGCTACCTAATAGAAAATCAGATCCATTTTGTACAAATCAACCATCGTAATTTTTCTTCTTGCTTTCATTGATTTCCGTAATATATCGAATCGAAGAGTTAATTTTATGGTGCTTGTAAAATAGGTAGAGATTTATTGGTGCAATCAGCTTTACTAAAAATTATTGAAACTCTGGGACGGCCACCATATTCTAAAATTTTGGAAACAGTCCCAGATTATTTAGATTCTAAACGTATGATCCATTATTTCAAAAAGTTACTTGTCGTGTACATGGTCGTACATAGGGAATGGCAAAAGAGTTGAACATGCGTTTGCAAGGATTTGCAAGGATATACTCTAAGAGTAATGCAAGGATATCCTCTAAGTGTCAGTTTGTTAAATATATCCTTATCGGATTAGGAAGAGGTCTTGAACAAAGGGCAAGCTGGAGGGATACCGTTAGAAGGCGAAATGTATGATCTAAGGGAAGAAATGAATGAAATGATAGAGAGGGTGGAAAGTTAAGAGGTATTTAGACAAAATGGGCTTAGAAATGAATGTGTAGAAAACGAAAGCTACGATATGTAAGATGGGAGAGAGCGAATGTAGAAAGAATGAATTTAATGTAGGGAGTAAAGAATTATAGGTATTTAATCTTCATTTTGGCGCAAAATGGAAATCGTGTAAACAACACGTCAAAATGATAACTAAGTAGGCAAGGGGAACAATAGAAAGAATAGGATTGGTATGGGAAAGAAAGTTCGGGGAATCAATAAGAATGAGGAATAGGATAATGGAAGTATGTGTGAATAATATTATGGTGTATGGAGCAGGGGTGTGGGCGGTGAAAAAAATGGAGATGATAGACGTTTGATGCGCAGGTTGGATGTTTGAAAATGATGCTGGGATTAGACAGAAATACGCTGTGTTACATAGTTCTTCAGAAAATAGTAAGGGCTTGATAAATGATTTGAAAAGGATGGTAAATTTTGAGAGGAATATATAGAATGATGAATGGAGTAGTGTAGTGAAAGAAGTATACATTGAAGGAATAATAAAGTTAGAAAGAGAGAAGGGGTGAATGAATGGATAGGGAGTGGAATCAACGTAAATAGGAGTTGGATGGTCTCGAAAGTATGGTATGAGAAGATGATGGAAGGTAAAGAAGTGGTGAATGAGTTAATAGAAAGAATGACAGATGTGGAAAGGCATGAGAGGGATGGAAAATTAGATAATAATAGATATAATAGTAGGTGGGAAAGAACAGAGTATGGTTGAGTATTTGAGAATGGGTTTATATATGAAGGAGAAAGGAATGTTTGGAAGGTTTAGATGTAGTAAAGAGGAGGGTCGAAAGAAATACTGGAATAAGCAAAAGAAAATGTGAAGGATATGCGTCAGGGAAGAGGAAAAATGGAGCCTTTGGATAAAAGAATGTGAAGGGATAGAGTAGAGTGATAAAGAAATAGAGTTAGGGGTACATTGGAGAGTATTTGGAAAGGAGGGAAAGGGATTAGAAATAATGAAAATGGAAATAAATAAAAGGAAGTAAGATGGAAAGAAGCAGAAGAAGGAGAGTGGGATAGAGGTATGAAAGTTGTAGCCTTCCCTTCTCAGGTGAGGGAGAAATTAGATGTAATATAAGTTTGATTGCATTGTTTATTGTATTGTATTTGTATTTTATTCAATAATCATTGTGGTTTGTTTTCTTTTAACTTGCCAATAAAGGTTTATTTATTGTTTTTGTTGTTTGTTCTTGGTGAGTTAAAAATATAAATTCTTGCTTACAAAAAACTCCGCATTTTAGCTAGATTTTAAAAGCCATCTTAGCTTTATTTTTTAAAAATTCCCACATTTCACCCTCACTAAATTATTTTAGAAATCCATAAAATTATTGTGACCTTGTGTCATTTTTTAATCTCACTTTCTACTGTACTAAACAAAATTTATATTTAAATACTTTTCTAACGTCACAAAAACATTAACAAAATGAGTTAGGTAGGATTAATGCGAGCATTCGGCAAAAGGACAATTATATATTTTCTTGGATATATACAATGAATGAGTGGCGAAATAATAAAACAATACTGCCAATTTATAAATTTGCCAGACTCAAAAGCAGCCGTAGGTAGCGGAAAAGGGGAGAGCTAAACTGCCAGCGCCGTAGACAAATATGGGTCCCGAGGGATTCATGGATTCGCGAATTTGTGAGTAAGCAATTTCAACGGCAGTCTCGCGTGTGAAGCCTGTCATACTGCCCTGTTAGAAATTTACCAAGAGTAACTCAAGAGCAGCCAAATCCCATATTAGATATTTCCCAAACGTGACCCTGTTAGATATTTCCCTAAAGTAACTTCGGACAGCAAAGCTGTCCGTGGCGTAGGCAAATATAGGGAACGGGAGATTCTAGAGTTAGCGAATTCATGCGTAAGCGAATTCAAAAGTCCAAGGCGAAACATGCTATACTGTCCTGTTAGAAATTTTCCAACAGTGATTCAAGAGCGGCCAACTGTTTCCAACAGTGACCAAAAAGTATCCATTTTTGGGGTACACTAATTTTTCACTAAAAAGAAAAGAATTGAATACTACAACTGCTCCAGCGTGGAGTTTATTAGCCCCCTTAGCGACATTGAAAGATTTAAAGAAGTTGACCTTACTTCATAGACTATTACTTGATAGAAAATAAATTAAAATGTGCTAAAATAAACTTTTAAAAACTCACATGCCAAAGGGTCATAAACACAATTAAAATGAAAACATATATTGTATTACATAAAATTTCCTTACAATGGCTTAATTCTTATTTTCTATTCTAAATGGCTTTGTAAATAAAACATTCTTTTGTCATTAGCATTCTTTCTCGCTTGAAATTTACGACTAATTAAGCTGCTGAATGTGCACAACATTCAGCTTTCCCCAGCATAATAAATAAATGGTTACGCTCCATATAATTTATATGACATTCCAACCATTTTCGTAAGAACTTCATTTCTGTACTCTCAATTAGTATAATATTATAAACAATAAATTACAGAAATTGGGAAGAACTAAGATAAGTTGAATTATCGCTAAAGAGGAATAGTTGGTAAAATTTATAGCCCAAAATGGATTTTCTGGGCTAATAATCAAAATGCATCAGAAAGTCATTTGTGGTGTGTAGGATACTTAGAATAATGGATTTTCCTTAGAAAGTCTAAGGACTATACCTCACAAAATACAGTAGAAGTACTACAGCAATTTGCAGTAGCCATTTTAATAAATTTGAACAAAGTATTCCACTTACAAAAAAAAAATTTTCTTCCAAAAATCTATGGCTTAGTGGCTAGCCGGATTTCGAAGCCACTGAGCTTTATATATATATATATATGTATATATATAATAATCAGTGATGGCTGGTGAAAATTTTGAGCAGGTGTTCACTGTACTATAATCGTTTAAAAACTTAAAAAGTAGTGTATATTAGACGTTTATCTAACATTGGATTGCAACTATTGTTCTGTTATAACGCTATAAACGAATTTGTGTGTGGTAAATCATTACGCTTTCCAGTTTTCGTTTGAGTTTGAATTTTCAAATCTGGTTGATGTGATCCAAGTTTTTTTATTTCCTGTTTGTCTTCATCAGATAAATTTTTATTCGCAATAGTTTTTGAACTAAACTCATTATAATTATATTTAAAAATACTTTATTTAAAATTATTCAAAATGTAAATTAAAAAAAAAATACATTATTATGATTTTTTTATTATGAGCATATTAATTACGTATATAAAGAGAAGTGAGTCAGAAGAATATTAAAAGGAAACGCTATGAGCGCACAGTCCACATACACAGCGCGCTCATAAATAAATTGTGTACTTTTCATCATATAAAATTGCTTGTTATTTTAGACCAATCAGGCGAACCCATTGCAAAACTTCAATTTTGCATGTAAACAGAAGTGCACACATTTCTCGTGCAAGCTATGCTAGTAGACATAACAATAGGCTATCCGTGTAGAGTTTTATTATTCTCTCGCCAGTCTGCTCCGTAGCTGGAGTTTTAATAGCAAAAGACAATATGAAAACTTAAAACATTTTAAATGAATAATAATTTTGTATTTGATTTTTATTTTATATGGGTGTTCACGTGCACATGTGCACTTATGCACCAACCGCCACTGCTAATAATATAAATTTGTATAAACTTGAGTGATGTAAAAACAACTGCAGTTAAAATTTATCTAATGTTTAAGAATTAAATAAATTAACTCGATGAACCAGATGAATTAACCCATTGAACCATATGAATTATTTTACTCTCATAAAATTGAAATACTAAAAATCTATCCTTTATTTAAGATCAAATTTGTAGCCAAATTAGCATAATAAGAAAAAGCAAAAAGAAAAATCAAAAATTATTTCTAAATCTATAATATTTCTTGTTTTTTTTTGTTTTTAATTTTTTTTATTATGCCAATTTTGCTTTAATTTTGATTCTGAATAAAGGAAAGGCTTTAAGTGCTTTGTAGTATACAATTGATTAATCAAAACACATCAAAAACGTTTTATATTTTGAAGTTAGGAGTTCTGTGATTTTATTTAATCGAAAGGTTTTAATTTTTTTTAGTTTTATGAGAATAAAATAATTCATCTTCCAAAATATTTCACAAAAACAATTGAACCACTATGGTTA
>WYDF02297461.1:0-15808 GCA_009867245.2 Adranes taylori | reverse complement strand
TTTATGGAGCTAGAAGGTTTATGAAGTCCTGATGATGGTTCTAAAACTAGAGAACCGAAACGTCGACTGATATAGACAAACATCTAGTGTATATCCACTCAATAAAGCCATTGTCCAATAACCGAAAACTTTTAATTATTATTAATAATAAGATTCCAGTGATTTGGCGTGTAAAATTGAATAAATAAAATCACAGTACTCCTATTCCAAAATGAAATCAATGTTTATTGATGTTACAAATCACGTGACACGTTTCTGGGTCTACATGTGTATCTTATGTGTTTATTTATTCAATTAAAATTGTAGCCGATTTAAATTATATAACTAATCTAAATGGGCTACCCAATTTTTTAATGTAGTGGCGTAACGAGGAGGGAGGATGTATAGGTGCATATACACACTTTTTGACTGGATATATATTTATCATTATTTGGTTATTTATATAATTAATAAATAATATACTTTGGGTGCCATACAAATTCCAGAGGTTACAATATTCATTGTGAGTTTGTGGGTTTCTAGTAAAAAAAAAATACTCCGACTTACGAAGCTTTCTATAAATGTTTTTGTATCAGATTCTTATTTATATAACAGAAAAATTTGATTTGACATTTGAAATTAGTGCACAATACCATTAACCCTTTAAAATTGACATTTCTAAACCAACTCGACTCCATCTAAATTAACTGATGGGCATTGACAGTTATCTTCCTGAGCTATATAAAAATAAAATCATCTTTTGCAATTATAATCTCAATTATGCTTTGCATTGTTGGATATTTGAAATTGAAATACGGAGACATATAATCTATTCAAAAGACATAGCTTTCATAAAATCCTATCAGAGCATTCTTAACAACTGCATTTGTATTCAACCACCTTTTTACGATATGTATTCTCTGGAAAAATGTTTCGATTGAAAGGAAAAATACGTTTCCCGATTTAGATTTTATCAATAGACTTTTGCTCTGTTCATGTAATAGTTATATTATGTGTTTACAGCGTAGGAGAAAGATAGTTGATATTAAATCTAGAAAAACGAGATCTAATCTTTGAAGTGAGCAGAAGTAAAAATGGCAGATTGAATTGTTATTTTCTTTATGTGACAAGTGCAAATAATTTGAGTGAGAGAATAGAATTTAAATCACATCTTGATATATCGATAAATTTCGGTCAATATAAATCGACCTGGTTTAATTTAAACACATTCAATCAAAGTGTAATAAACAGTTTTCCTTTTATCGTATGGGTCCGGTGTTCTATAACACGTGGTAGCTGAGAACGAATGACAAACTCAGGTTGTATTTATCTTTTAATATAATTATTTCTGCAAAACTGATCAATATTTTCCTATAATACCAATGGATTCTCACCGATGGACTTTCCATCTAAATTGTTTAAAACCAATAATCGAGTCGAAAGTTCAAATAGAGCTTATATATTTAAGGAAGATGAATCCAAAAACGAAATCAAAGGCAATGCATGTTTAATTCTAAGAAGAGTGTCTCTCCATTCGTCATTTATGTACAGGGTAAGGACTCTGATGTAAATTTTCAACATCCAATGATGTTGGGCAAATCATTGTTGGGAAAAAAGAACATCAAAGACATTAAATCCACATCCAGGATGGGTAAACTTAACAGCTTTGAGTTTAATAACGCTGAAGCAGCCAATACATACCTTAAATCTATCTTCGATAAGAAATACATCTGTAAATCCTTCATTCCCACTTATTTAATCACTACTAGAGCTGTAGTACGGGACATCCCACAGTTAATATCTATACAAGAGATATTCAACATCTCGGAAGCCTTTGATTAAGAGGAAACTAAACTTGTAGGTGTCAAGCGTCTTAGCCTTACCAGAAGAGAGGTCGTCGAAGGGGAATTAAAATTTGTTCCCTCTGTATCTATTGTAGTAACCTTTGATGAAACCAAAATTCCGTCCAGAGAAAAATCATATTCTCATGTTGCGCTTACAGAAATTTTTGTCCAACCTGTTGTCCAGTGTAGAGGCTGTGTTCATTTTGGACATATAGAAAAAAATTGTAGAGGCGTCAAAAGGTGTTCGAAATGTGGAAGCAAAGAGCATTCATCATCTTTTCATGATGTACCAGCACTTGGCCTTTTCTGCGATGGTAACAATGATACGTTGGAACCCGGAACCAGATCCTCCGATCGCGTTTGCCAGGAATACAAAAGGAAACTCAATATTAAACTCTCAATGGCCAATTACAATATTTCATACTTTGATGCGGTTAAATCTTATCGTATTACGTATAAAAGTTACCCAGCCAATACTGAACATATTCAGAAAATATTACCGGACCTGGCATCTAGATTCTTTCGGTATCTAGAAAAGTCCTATGTTATAGATTACAACATTCCCAATACCTAACTTATTGGAAGCCAATAGCTTATCATATGCCCAGCATGTTTCCAATAAGAATGATGGGAATTTCAAATTTATTCCGTCTAAGGAAAAAATATACATGGATGATTTATCGGACGACGAGCAGTTTGGAGGAAGGCTCCCAAAGAAATCAGGAAGAATCAATAAACACAATACCATCTCGAGTCATAGAAAAGCACCGTCGGGGTTCATGAACTCCGAGAGGTTACAGTCGCAGCTATTCAACATGGAATCTTGAATATATTCAAATTGATCTCAAATATTAAATTATTTATATACAATGATCGGGGGAGAGTGATCCCTAATTCAGATGAAAATGGATCGACAAATTAATATTAAAATAATTCAATGAAACGCTAGAAACCAACTCGCTAATTCTACTGGTGTAAAATCTTAAATTTTCTTATTTTATCCAGACATATCATTTATCTCTGAAATTTGGTTAAATCACTCTTTAGAGTATTACATGGCTGGTTATCAAGTCATAAAACAAGATCAAATTTCTGGTAGAGGAGGTGAGATTGTTTTTATTATCAAGAATAATATATCCTATAAGATGGTCAACCTCAACGGCAATAAAAAAGATGTGACATGTTTGTGCATACATATTTCAGTAGGTCAATTTCATCTAACATTGTTTGGTTCATATATTCCTCCTCAGATGAGAATTCCTAAAGAGTTTTTGACAAATATCACTAGAAATATGAACAGGCCTTTCCTCATATTGGATGACCTTAACGCGCGCCATAATCTCTGGGATAACTTCAGTAACAATTACAATGGAAAAATTTTGAGCGATGTCATCAATGAAGAGGATGTTGTTATTTTTAATAATGGTAAAGCTACTAGATTGACTCCTCCTAGTGAAGGTGAAAGCGCCGTTGATGTATCTATATGTTCTGATGATTTCGGTTTTTTGTGGATTGGGACATGCTGCCAGATACGTATGGCAGTGATCATTTCCCGATCATTATGAAATCTGAAAAAAAAGGTAATTCAGCTCTACGTTAAATATCAAAAAAATGTAAAAAGAAATTTCAAAATGGCTGATTGGTCTCAATACAGAATATATCTTCAATTTTGCTCTCATTACTATTCGTATGATACCTTCATAAGCAATCTTCAAGAAGCGGGAAATCAATATATTCCGGAAGAAAGAGCAATAACAAACACAAACTTTCCCTTGCTGGGTTTCAGAATGTAATCTTTTGGCTGAAGAAAGGAAAGCCAGTATAAAACAATTTCAACAATCGCCCTCTATGGAAAATTATCTATAAGCAAAAAAGAGAATGGGTCAAACTAAACGGCTATTCAAAGAGAGAAAAAAAAAATCACGTTCATGAAATTTTCTAATGATATCAACAGCGTGACTCCCATAACGGAGGTTTGTCGTTCTATAAGAAGATTTAAAGGCGTAATGATTCCCACTAGAAAGATATATCCAGTTGGCGAATGCAAAGAGGAATTTTTTAATCAAATTGCTCCTGAGTTCTCTCAACCTTTGTGGTTTGGTGGACTTGTGGATACTGTTTCAGAAGGAGAAAGTTTTTTAATTAAAAATACTTCCCTAAAGGAACTCGATTCAGCTCTTCATAATACTAAGGATTCCATAGTAGGGATAGATCAGATATCATATAGTATGCTGAAAAACATTCATTCTTCTAACATATGTAGCCCCATCCAGATATTCAACGACATATTCTTCGGAGTGAACTTTCCGGAAGCTTGGAAAGAAGTGCAGATAGTTCCTATTTTAAAGCCGGACAAGGATCCATTTATTTGATCCAGCTTTGGTACTATTTCTCCATCATCGTGTGTTAGAAATTTTTTTGAAAAGATATTACAAATCAGACTAGATTGGTGGATTGAAAGACATAAAATTTTAGATTATAACCAATTTGGATTCCAAAAGGACAGAAGAGCTGTAGATTGCGTTTTATCGTTATATATAGATTCTAAATCCGCATTTATCCGCAAGGAATTGACATTGTGTGTATTTTTGGATATATTGGAAGCATATGACTATCATTCCGAAAATTTTATGCGACATTTGAGGGATTTCGAAGTTCCAATGATATTTATCAACATTATCTATAAACTAATCTCTAAAAAAGTTATTTCGTTGAGAGGAGAAGGAATATTCAACATCTAACATCTATACTCATAAATTAAACAAATGCGTTGGGAGCCCCGTGAAAATACTGCAATACACTGATGATATTTGTTTATCGGTCTCAGATCCTGACATCCGTAATTTGGAACGCTTACTGCAAAAGGCGCTAAATGATTTAAAACAAGTATCTATCTTCTATAAATCTGAGTATCTCTCCGATAAAATCCTCATGTATGCTGATCTCGAAATCATCCATCACTCCAGTACTACATACATATATATATATATATATCTATATCAAGACGGTAGTAAAAAGAATCTTGGCATAATTGATAAAATACAGAATAGGGCCCTCAGAATTTGTATTGGCGCTATGAGGTCGTCTCCAATTAACGCTTTGGAGGTGGAATGTGGTGAACCTGCTTCCAGTAATTGATTCCAGGGAGGCATTTAGATTGCCGGAAGATTCTTCAATGGTATCTCGTCACTAAGCAGAATTAGGCTAGGTAACTGTATTCGATAATCAAAGAAGGATATTTATTGGAAAGGAATTTTATAGCTAACGAGATTCTTCCTCAGTTCCATATAAATGAAATCCTAACTAAGATATCCAATAAAATTTTTGATATTCTCTTTGACTTTATAAAAAAATGTAAGTTAAAAATATAGTTCATTGCATCAGATAGTATGCATGTGCACGGGCGTAAACTCCTATGTCACTCTAATGTTTACCTTTCCGAGGTCTGTGTATTGTGTTCTATCCAGAAAGTCAGTCACCTCTATGGACCGGGATGGTGTGAAGATTGTGCTCTCTCTTCTTTTCAACCATTCCATCCTAGGGGTCAAAAATGTAGAACTGAATGATCTCAAAGTGAATTAAATGAATAGATTATGTTCTGTCAAAATTTCATCCAGTAAGAAGACATGACATAAATGTAGTTTAAATTAACAGCAATAAATTAGTTTTATAATATATAAAAATACAATAATCTGATATTGCGAGTAGCACTTGTAGGGGTAGCGCTTGTAGTGGTAACACCGGGATGCTGATCCGTAATCCGTAAATAAAATATAAAAGCGAAAAGATTTAACATATTAACGTGTTTATATCCGTCATGAGTTCGGACTTTACGGTTTCTCCGGGACCGAATTTGTTTCGGTATCGAATAATAATGGGCACAGGACTTGTTTCCAACTCATAGAATTATTGATGAAGACGAAGATATTAAATGTAGCTGGTATTGTTAATTTTTATCCAGAATGTAAAGCACAATAAATAACGAAAAATTAAATGAAATTACTAACTGAGAGTTCTCTCAGATATAAAAATTCATTTTCCTTTTGTTAATTGTTTTATTACGTTAAAAACTCACGAAACGTCATGTAATAAATAATGTCATTAATATACTAAGCCTAGTGTAACAGGGTGCTGTTACTATAAATATAATCTTTCTTACATTCCGTGACTAGATAAAATTAAAAGATCTACTTATCTTGAGTTGGTAACCTTATACCAGAAAGACTGCATAAAACAATATATGTCTGTCTGTCTCTCTCTCTATACGTAAAACTTTAAACGCGTCATCTTGCATAGGTAAATAAACGAAAATTATTTATATGTTTTGTCGTACCATATTTTAAGATTATAGTAAGAAAGGTCCACTGTTCCTTTAGGGTAGAAATCACACACTGTTGGATGCAGGGGCATTTTTCGCCTTTTGAAGGTTTCTCCACAGCAGACACCGGTTTATACGTTTGGTAAGAGTAATTCTTATAATAATCCTTATACCGTTTATTGCTATATTATTAGATATACCGTTCATTGCTATTGATTCCATGTATTTTGAATGATTTATATTTCGTATTCCGTTAACCCATTTCCTTTTCACTTAATGCACGCATTACTGACTTATGAGTTGGTATTGAGTACTCGGCGACGATAGTGTCTATGTATACAAGGGCGCTATTGTGACAAGTTGTGTTTCCGTCGCAGCGTATAAATCCGCTAAAATACGACTAGCGCTGATCTATATTCACGAGGATTGGTTTTAGTTGTTAAAGTTACGTTGGTACCTATGTTCACAAGGGTGTTAAAGTAACTATTAGCATTTCCTACCGTATAATACATTAACGTGTGTCAAACGCTAACCTATGTTCACAGCGGTTAGTTGTTGATACTTTGGTGAAGTGGCACCTGTGTACACAATGTTGTTGCTGTAACTATTAGTGACTCTTTATTATTCCGTACACTAGAGTGCCTCTAACGCTCACCTATGTCCACAAGGGTTAGATTTAGTGGCCGTGTGTGACAACAGTACCTATGTTCACAAGGGTGCTATTGTAACCAATATTGATTTTCTTTTGCGTTACCTGCACCAACGTGTGTCAAACGCTAACCTATGTTCACAGAGGCTAGTTATTGATACTCCGACGACAGTCCTACCTATGGTCACACGGGTATTAGTGTAACTAGTAATGACTTCTTAATGACTCCTTATTGCTCCGTGTACTAGAGGCTTATAACGCTAACCTACGTTCACGAGGGTTAGATTTAATGGCCCAGGCGACAATACCACCTATGTTCATAAGGGGTTACTGTAACCAGTAGTGATATGTTTTGATTGATGTTATTTTTATTTGTATACTAATATTTCCTTTTTCAATATTTCCTTATAATAGTATTTAGAAGAATACTAGACGGTTTTGTTAAACCTTTAATGCTGTTTCACTTATTAGTAGGTAAGTTTATTACAGCTTCCCCACAAGAACGAGAACACCTGGTTTACTAACCAACTGAGTTTATTTGAGCCCTCAGTAAGTCACTGAGGACCGAAGGATCATCACCATCAGTACCAGAGTGCGGTCTCACTTTAAACTGATCTGGCGGCCTAGCAACCTGTTTCCGAAGGATAAGATATTTGTTTGCGTCATTACGTTAACGCCAGCAGGGTGCGTTGCACTAGATTTAGTTTCAAAGGTTATTATTTTGGCAGTTTATAAATATAACACTAAATCTAGTCTTACTGAAATTATTTAAAATAAGATATTTGGAGTTTTAATAATAAAAAATGAAATTCATTTTTTATCTAAGAGATTATCTCTTAGTTATTATTTTATTTTATCTTTGAGTATTTATTGAGTGATCAAGTACACTAGAACCGAACTCGGCCCAGTGGCTGTCGCCCGAATATCGCCCGAGTGTATTCGGCCAACGTCCAACCAATCCAAAGTTTTGAATGTGCGTCTGAGCACGTACACTGCATCTGAGCAACACGGCCGAATACGCCCGAGTGGTCAGACAGATTTTTTGGATTAGTCGGATGAAGTCGTAGTTGCTTATTTTGCGCCATTGTGTCATTTAATTTGCGAAAAAAAAATAAACATTTTATTAAAAATATGGATATTATAATTGCAAATGCGCATTCCATAACGTGTCTAGCTTTTGAAAGACGTTCACTATAAGATACTCATAAGGTACCTAAAAGGAAGTAAGGCATTTCAATATCGGAGGTGAGAGTTGTCCAACATCCGGATCTCCCAGTTTTAGTTTTCGGGCAAGGCTTGGATGCGAAAAGATGCCACTATCGCTCTCTTTGTCATAAGCACCTATATCAATTGCTAGGAATTTGTAGTTTGGGTTTGGGTCAGCTACACCTTGCAAGGCAATAGAAAAAAAGTTTATAGTTTCGGTACATACTTCCTGAAAGCATTGGGTCCCTTATCCTTATATGCTTGCCATCGATCCAGTCAACGCAGTACGGGAACCTCCATTTATTCCAAAACTGGTCGCATTTAGTCTTTACTTCTTCTTCATTAGGAAACGGCTTATTTAAAGCGCACAAATTATCCCAAATAGCTTGACGCATATCCTTAACTATTTTTCCAACCTCTACTTCAGAGATTCTAAATGAGTATCTCAGAGCTTTGAATGAGGAACCTGTAGCCAAGTACCTGCAACAAGAGTGTATAAATAACTGTAAATGTTTTGCTACGACTATAACTTTTTACTGGTTTGCTATCTGTTTCGGTTGGAGCAGTAAAAAAGAAGTGGAAAGGGTTGAGAGACTTTTTTTCGAAAAGAATTCAATCAGGTTGCAGAATGAAAAAGTGAAGAAGAGCCTCTCTTGAGGGAACATCAACGTGGCTTCACTTCCAGAGTTTGCTATTCTTGAGAGACGTGATGAAGTCAAGAAAGAGGCACAGCAGCATTTCACACTCTAAAACCCAGTCATCACTCATTGCATCTGAGGATGAAGATTTGAATGAAAATTCAAATACTGATTCTCACGTTGTCAATAGTTCGTGATCACTAGAAAATTTTCAGGATTCTCTTATTGAGCATAATTTTTCTTATTGAGCGAACGCCAGTTTTTACTAAGCTTAACAACATTCCTAAAAAAAGTCGCGCCCCCACCGAAAACTCACTGTACACCACGTTTTTATAGTTTTTATAGTTTTTATAAAAACTTAAGTTTTTATAGAAGGGGAGGAAATCACTAATTTAAGGACACGAACCCAGTTTTCGCCATATTCATCAACTTCAAGTGAACAATCATATTTTCAAATAGGAAATACTCCAAAGAGGAAAAAGGAACTGAAAGAGACCTACCGATTTACAATAACCCCATTTTATTTCCAGTTCCTCAGAATCCAACAGGCACTGAACGAATATCTTCGAATACGTAGCAATATTTTTTCTCATTTACACATTTAACATAAACATTGTTTTGGGAATTCTTTTTATTTTAATGTTTTTGGTTTTATTTCATATTAAATAATAATTAATTAATAAATTAAATGAATGTTAATTTTTGTGACAGTAAAAATTTACTGTAAAAATTTACAGCCACACGTTCCTCGGGTGATGTAGTTTCCCTGAAATTGGACCACTTTTCAATAGAGGGACGAATAGCCTGCAATTATATGTAAACGTATTCACGTCCATTCGGTAGAGTCAAAGAATTTGTCCCTGATTCCTTTCAACTATTCATGGAGATGATCAAATTCTCCTTTTGTGCTCATGTCTTATAAGATAGGGCTAACTCAGCACTTTCTTCTTCTTTGTAGCCTTCGCCTCGTGAGGTAGGAGTTTTCCAATAAATAAAACAATCTATCACTGATCCTGTCGAACGCAAGTAAAGTAAAGTCGGTTGGTTTAGTCGGGGCAGTGGACGACGTTAGCTCGGCCGACCTGGTCGGGCGTTAGACGGCCAACCTTTGTAGTCGGCCGAGTTCGGTTTCAGTGTACGGGCAACCTACATGTCCTATTCATATTTATAACTACTTCTAGCATTACTGCGTAATGCTGTCTGGTAATTAATAAGTGCAAAAAATTCTGAACATCTAAATTAATGTTTACTTAGTTTAGAAAAATTTTCTCCATAGTTCTAAAGTTTAACTGCTGCCATCGGCCCATTGGATTTTTCATTTGACCGTTTGTTTTAAAAATAAGTGTCACGACCGGTATAATACGGGACGAATTTCAAGAAATAGGGGCAATCCCGTATATTCGGGCGTATGATAACCCTATTTTTCATATCTATGTTTGACCATATGTAATACATCAGCTGTTAGAATTGACATATCCCAGTCATCCGAATGTAACCTTAAATTTGAGGAATCACAATTGCAGTATAAATTTCCGTTTTGATTTGATAAGTGTTTAATGATTGATAGTAGGTAAGGGTTTTTTATTTTGGTTTTTGCCTTCTATGGTCTCGATGCACCTTTTTGAGGTTTTTTGAGTGATGATGGTGAGCGCAGTGAATTATTCAGTCTAATGATAATAGTAATTCAAATTTGAGTAAACATAGTGTGAGTAATAAATATAATATTAATTACAGTAAGTTAAATCTAATTGCATTTCCAGAAACATATTGTATTGGCATTCTTATTTTCTCTTGTAGACAAAAAATTAAATTCGGATAATATCCATCCTAATATTATTGGTAATTGGTATTAAACAATGTCCCGCGGGGTTAAAATATTATCTCCAAGGGGGAGATTCCAAACTTTTGAGGAATTTATGTCTATTGAACATGTTAAAATTTTATCAAGTCCAATCTGACAGCGGACAGGTGTTATCTCAAGAATCCTTCATATTTAGTTTCTTCGAAGGTTATGATTTGTGGGGTTTCGTCGCTTCTTACTGAAGAAGAAATTAAATTTAATTTGACTCAGAAGCTTTTCTAAATGCTTGGTTGTTAAAAGATTCTTTTATAAAAAACTAGTCAATCTGGAGAAAAATTATATGGAATGTCTAGTTCCATTACTGCTTATTTTTCCACTTTATCGGTTCCGGAGAAGGTGTTTTCGTATAAAACAGTTTTGTATCCTTCTTTCTTTGTAGAATCAGGTGTACGAAATTGTATTTCTTATTGGTGAAAGAACTTATTCCGGTACGCCACTGATAAAACAGAAGAAATTATATGTGCATACAAACTAACATTGTTTAAGACATCGTTATCCAAAGCTAGGTAAAACACAAAACCATACCTGTTTTCACAGTGGACAATAATCGTACGTGATTATTGTTTTGTTGCGGAGCTTAAATATGCAAATAGATAAGGGTGTATGTACTACCAAGTACCTGATGCCTCCCGTTGCCGCTTCCTTAAGACGTTTTTAAATCACTTCGGTCTAAACATACATTGAAGAAGTTCGTCGTCGTCGTCGCAAGGACAACCGATCGCTCGGAACCCTGTCTACTTTGGAAGGGTTCGACTTTAGTGCACAATTACATTTTTTCATTAATTTATCAATTTGTTCATTTTCGTGTTAGTATTGTAATTAAATAGTTAAAGTGAACTAAACTGGTTTCAGTTAATCGCTCTAATTAAATGCCTAATCCCTAAGCGAAATATCAACCGATTTTTACCAGCAAAAAGAGTAAATTCAAAGGATGTTTAGAGTCCACCGCTCTCCAGTCGCAATAATACTCTACATCAGGTAAGCAATGTAACAACTGTTTGAAGTACGGACATACACAGATTAAATGTAATTTGATAAGGCGGTGTTATAAATGTGGCTATAATCTTGCAGTTATTTCTGCAGATTCGGATCCTTGTTCGTTTATCAGATGTGTGTTCTGGGATGGTAACCATCCTTCTAATGAGAAGGGTATTCCTTTCGCAGAAAGACGTTGTACTGAGCTTTGGACTCAGACCTAATGCATTCAGACCTATCTGCCTATTAAACGGGATAGAGAAAGTATTTGAGAGAATTATATTAAATAGATAGACTGACAGCGCACATAGAAGAGTACGGTGGATTCTCAGGAAAACAGTACGACTTCTTATAAGGAAAATTTGTAGATGCATTACATGAAGTCATAAAACTCGCAAAGGAAGCAAATAAGGGCACAAGGCAGAAAAATAGATGTATGTAAAGATAACGCTAGACGCAAGAAACGCCTTTAACTCGGCGAGCTGGCTAAGCATCGTAAAGGCTATAAAATACAAAACCGTCCCAGCATATTTACCAAATTTTATTAAGCTATTTATCAAACAGAACAATATATTATTGAGCAGCAGAAAGAAATAAGAAAAAAGACCTAACTAGCGGCGTACCACAAGGCTCGGTGCTAGGACCGTGGCTATGGAATGTGATAAACGACAAACTTTTGCAACTTGCTCTACCATTGAAAATTCTGAGGCTATAATTCTAACCGGGAGAAGGAACATTGAATTCCTAAAGTAAGGCTTGAAAGTCATGACATAGAGATATAAAATTAAATAAAGTATGTGGACACCGGCTAACATTTATGCAACACCTAAAGGAGGCAGCCGATAAAGCCAGCAAGAAAACTGCACAAATCATAAGGCTCATGCCAAGAGTAGGCAGAGCAAAAAGTAACAAAAGAAAATTCTTACAAGGAGCATCTGAAGCTATCATTTTGTACGCAGCCCCGGTATGGTTAGATGCCACAGAGAAAGGATTTGTCGTGCGCTAGGATTTGTAAACGCATGACAAATCCTAGCGATGACCCAAAGAAAAGAATTATTAGGCATAACATCGGCGTATAGGACAGTTTTAAATAATGCTCTGCAAGTGGGGTTTCCAACCGTACTCTTTAAACAGTACATTTACTCTTTTTGGCAAGTAAAATTATGTACTCTTGCTATATAAAACGTACATGTACTGTTTTGGCAAATAAAATTATGTAGTCTTGCTAAATAAAATATGTGTACAGTTTTTTTAAACAAATGTTGGGCTGGTCCGAAACTATTTTTGGGCTGGCCCGAGTTTGTATCCCTCTCTGCAAGTGTTGGAAAACACACCACCACTCCATATCAAAGTAAGAGAACGAAATGTGATGTATGCCAATATAAAACAGACAAATGAGACTGTAAAAGGGAAATATAAAAGTGACGCTAGAGATCGTTTCCTTGAAGTATGTTAAAGCGGGTGGAATGCCTTAAACAAAAGCATCTCTGGACAAAAAAGCTAACTCGGAAATTAAGCCGTGGATTATGCGAACACGGAACAATCCACTATAAGCGTACTCAATCATTATCGGGGCACATATGCTTTTTCCAATACTTGAATAGAATTGGAAAAATAAACTCGGATACTTGAGAACAATGCAATGAAGATATTGGCGACGCAGAGCACACAATTTTCTTGTGCATATAGAGACTGGATAGGAAAGCGACTGGAAAGCCGTGGACGCGTACGTCACAAGTATAATGTCCAAGAAGGAAACATTTGAAAAAGAAATGGGAAGGTAAAAGACACCGACAGAAAGGTATATGCGCGCGCGAGTCTGCATGTTTACAAGATGAAAGAAACATTCAAATAAAACTGAGATAGCAAGATAGATGGAACGATCAATTATTGGAATGCCTAAGTAAAAAATTGGAATACATGTAGCCACAGTGCTTTAGGAAACGTAGTAGATGAAGAAATGCTTACGCAGATATCAGAAAGTGGGTGGAGAGCCAGGGGCTGGAATTTAGTCGGTAGGCATCCGGCATTATCGCATCGTACAGGCTCCTTGCATTATCGTGTCCTATTTAGGACTCTCAAAGAAAGGTTACCATGGTGACGAATGTAGAATTTTTAAGACGACTATATCTCTAAGAATGTTTGGAATTATCTATATCTTTGGAATGATTAATGTTGGACCTCTTATGTTGGTTATTGTGTTAAAGAGAATTACAAGAGCTATCAGAATATACTAAAATATACAGCGTGTTACAAAACTTTCGTAAAAAAATGTTTAGTGCTCAAAATCGATTCAGCATATTCACTTGCTCGAACTGTAAAAATACAGATCAGACGAAGTTACTTTAAACAAATGAAAGGTTTAATTAATTCCCTTCCCGGAATTGTTTTCAGAATCTTTATAATGTCGATAAATACACTATAAAAACTATGTCTTTGACACTTTAACATATTCGAATATTTATTATCAATACACAGGATGCAATCTAGGATGCTATATTTATGTTTTCAAAAAGAAATAAAAAATTTACATTCTTGCTTCATTTTCCTGTATGTAATGAAATGTGTTTATGGGCTTGCCTATGTTTGAATTTAGTATCATACTAGAATCTATTATAAAACGTATACAAATCATTCGTTGAATACAATAGGAAACAATAGTTGAAATGGAATTCTTCATTTATTCCCTTGATGAGCCGCCGTTAGGCAAAATCAAAATTGTAATAGCATTGCTTTTACTGCACATATACACGCAAATCAAAATCATAAACCAGAATAAATATTATATTAAATGTATGCTAAGAGGAATTTTGATATAAATTGAGCAAAACATGAGACAAAATAGTAATTTTTTTAGGAAATATTAATAAAAGTCCGTAATAAAAATAAAGCGTTATTTTTATAATTATAATGTACGTAGCCTAGTCTAATTATTTTTTGATTAGGCCAACTTTTTATTTTGGAAAAATGTATTTTAATTTTTCCAGAAAAAATCACTTTTCGCATATAATTAATTCGCCAATGAAAATAATTATTTTTTACTCTCTCATTTTAGTGGTTTACGCTATCCGTTTTATTCCAACGGCATAAATTACGCTAAGCACAATTAAAACTGCGTAACTATCAACAAGTGTTGAAGTGTTGAAACTAGAAACAAGTGCTGAAGTGTTCAAAAAAAATTATAGCACTTGACAAAATTAGCATAGGTTGGAAAAGATGCTTCTATGAAGAGCACATTGGTGTTATGAGGTGTTTTAATTGCAATAAATATGGCCACATTAAAAGAAATTGCATAACTACATTAAGTTGTCCCTAGTGCGCAGGGATCCATGAAGAAAGTGTATGCCAAGCCGGTCACGCGGAACGTGCGAATTGTAGAAGAGAAAACCAGAAACTAGGTAGGGAAGTGTATTGCACAAACCATCCAGTGTATGTAAAGGAATGTGTATCTAAAGTATATAAAACAACTAGAAAGGCAGAAAGTGCAATATGAACAGCAATTAGATAAGTTGGAGACGGTTGGTGTAAATAAGAATGTTTCAAGTAATAAAATAGCTAGGCATGTAGAGCAATGTATTCTGCTTCAAAATGCACAAAGTCTTTATGTCCATCGGGATGAATACGAACTTTTTATAACACAAAACCAACCAGAAATCATGTGTCTAAGTGAGACACATTTGACTGAAGAAATAGAGCCAAGGGAAATCTACATAGAAAACTATGAAGTAATTAGAGTGGATTCGGAATCCAGGTACACTGGTGGAGTAGCACTGATTATACGTTGGGATATTAAATACAGAGTACTTAATAAAATCGTATTAGAGAAAAACCATTGGATGGTGATAGTACAGGTATATTCATTGTATAGCGAATATATAATTCTAGGATGTTTTTATCACTCACCTATTAGTCCGCACCCCTTATGGTAATTTCAGAGGACCCGAAAAAATAATAAGCCTGCTTCGATTTTAATCCGATTATAAGGGTTGAACAAGCGTTGAACGTTGATTGTCTAATTTTATGTCGACATAAATGTAGTAGACCAAGGAAATAATCTTTTTCTAAGACATATTTTTTTTCTGGTAAAGTTAATGCAGCTTTTGATGAAAGATGAAAGAACATATTGCAAATAATGAAAACATTAAAATTACGACTTTTTTAATTTTCAAAGTTGTTGCTGAGAGCAGTCCTTTTATATGGATAAAGTCTAAACTACAAAACCTCTATTATTAAACGATTCTATAAATAATTCTCGAAGGAACTCGTAATCGGAATCCTAGACAAAACGATTATACTTTAAAGATACCTGTGGCGTAAAGAAAAGAATGAAAGCATGGA
>WYDF02297450.1:0-12851 GCA_009867245.2 Adranes taylori | reverse complement strand
TTGAAATATACAAGAATAACTTTTAATACGTTTCAAAAGCTTCTTAGATTAATCCTTGGAAGACCACATAGAGAAATAATGACTTTTTATTAAATTTTCTTGACAAACAGATATATCTGCAAATACACTTGAATGAAAAATAACTTTACAGCTGTAATCACGTTTATTTGTTTCTATTCAATGTGAACAGATAGAAACCCTGCAAAATATCAAATCATAGTACAGTAGGTCTATCTATAATAATAATATTATAATTATTTTATTATAATATTCAAAGGTTGATATTCATTATAAAGGTAACAGTATAATATTAGAGCGGATAAGATGTTCCGGTTCTCCTTCGGCCGCGAGTGGGTGATAACACTGCACTGTCGGATAATGGCACATAGTTATAAAAATAGACATAATAGTGAAACATGAATGGATTTGAAATTAATACCAATTTTAAGTGAAAATGAACAGTTTCTAGATCATATACCAGTTATAAATACAATAACGAGTTATTCAGAATTTTTTAATACATATTTAATTAAAAATCAACCCTGCATCATAAAGGGTTTGTGCCTGAATTGGATAGCATCTGAAAAATGGATAGTCAATAATAAAATTAATTTTCAATATCTATTAGAGAAATATAAAGGCTTTGATGTACCTGTATATAATTGTAAAAGTAAATGCTACAATCCAGAAAATTCAGCTATATGGAAGTTTGATGGTTATCTAAGTTATTGGCAAGAATTTATTAAAAGTAATCATTCCGATAATTTGCCCCTGAATTATTTAATAGACTGGCATTTACAAAAAGAAAATGCTGATAAATTTTATGATGTTCCAATTTTTTTCCAGTCGGATTGGTTGAATGAGTTTTTATTAGATCGCGGAGAAAATGATTACAGATTTGTGTATATGGGACCAAAACGATCATGGTAAATAAGCTATGTTTATTATTTATTATCATTTAAAAAAATTATTTAATTCATCATAATTAGGGTTGTCAGGTCGCGATATTGTCAAGCCATTGCTTCTTGCTTTTTTGATAGAAGATTTGAGCTATTAAGTAAATTGTTAAGTATTTTTGTCTTACAAAGAAGCGAAGAGCATAGAAACATAGTTTTCCTTAAACTATATAAGTAAAATCATAAAATGAATTTCAAGATATTACGAAAATTACTGTTTCTGTAATATTTTGTATAATCTATCGATATAAAACTTAAGCTCCATTTAAACCTCAGACACTCTGGGTTATACGTGGAGACCTGCAGAGTCAACCTACGTCCAATCATTCAGTAAAATCTTGATGAAAATTTGCACATTTAATCCTGTACAAATTTAGGTTAAAAATTCCACTTTCTTAAATATCTCCATTTCTATGAAAGATGAAAAACTCTACGAAGTCTTCATTTCAGTGGTTTTGATTTTAAAATCTAATTCAGCAATAAAAAAATTCAGAAACTTTGTAATAACATCTTACATATTTCCCACATTTGGTAGCCCTCGAGATTCTCTTTCATTTCAGCTCGCTGTGCTTCTCTGTTATAACGGTTTCTGTTGCAAAAATGTCATTAAACTGTTTACACACGTTTTGTGGTTACTGCCGCGTTACATGCAATGGTATGTGGTATGTAATTGTCCACGACTGTTTGGAGTTTTCATAATATAGAAAATAAGAACAGCAGAGTTCTCCTTTGTGAATCAGATAGGTTTATGCTTTTTATTTAGTATCAATATAATGCGTCATTGTTTCAATTGGTATTTTATCGAACTTTAGGACTCCATTCCATGCAGATGTTTTCCATTCCTATAGCTGGTCAGCGAATATAATCGGCAAAAAGCGTTGGATTTTATTTCCACCCGGCGAAGAAGCGAAATTGCGAGATAATTTTGGCAACTTACCGTTCGATATAGATCCATTAAAAAGTAATGCAACTTATTTTGAAATTATACAAGAAACTGGCGATGCAGTTTTTGTACCATCAGGTTGGCATCACCAGGTGTTTAATTTGGCCGATACGATTTCGATCAATCATAATTGGATAAACGGCTGCAACTTGATGATTCTTTGGAATACTATGGAGAGTCAATTGAATGCCGTTAAGAAAGAAATTGCTGATTGTAAGGATGCCGACGATTTTCTAGATCAATGTCAAACTCTGTTAGCAGCAACGTTTCGCATGGATTTGATGAGACTCTATGATATTTTAAATCATATAGCCCAAAAGAGGTTAAAAGAGCTGGATAAAACACACAGTTTGTTTGATTTAAATTGTATCAGGGATGTTCTAGAGTTATTTGTTAACTGCGAAGATGTACAATTGTTAGAACGATTTAAAGGCCTTAGTTTTACACCAAATGATTTATTAAGCTGTATAAAGTCACATATTGCTATTTAGTAAAATTAGTTCTGCGATTAAAAAATCAACTACTTACAAAATATCTATAACTAAAAAACAATATTAACCCGTAAGAAAGAATGTGTTGGTAATTGCAAAAATAGACGAACTTTAATTATTTAAATCCCTAATTGCCATAATTCCTAATGCAATGATGTGAAAGCAGAGGATACTGACCTATGCCATAAATGCGCATCTACACTTACCTTGCTTTTTAAGCCTTCCTAAAAATCAATAGTTTACGAAATAACTAATTCAATTTTTAAGCTTTTTTTGGCTGTACTTCCAAACGTTGCTATAAAATAGTGCCAATTTCACAGGAGTTGTTTCTATAATAACCAATTTACTTATATTATAGAAGTCGGGTTTATAAGTCTGTTCAGTCTAATTCCAGTGGTCTATCTTCTTAATTTATTATCCTCTAATAGTTTGTATGGTTTCATAATGATAGATGAAAGTTTCAAAAACATAAACACCTACAATTTCGATTCCTTGTTGATACCTATTACTCCATCACTAACAAGTTCACTAATTTCCGATTCCATATATCCTAAATCCTTTAGGATTTGTTCCGTATGCTCACCTACTTTTGGTAATGGTTCTCGTGATTTAGATATTCCTGGTGTACGATCCAATAAAGGCGCAGGTTTTGGAACAATCATATCATCAACCTTGCTAAACGTTTGTCTTTCTTGATTGTGTCGAAAATTTATTGTTTCATCTACCTCCAATATGGGAAACACGCATGCATCCCTACTATCGAAAATCTCGCACCATTCGTCGCGTGTTTTCTCCATGAATTTCGCTTTCAATATAGATTTACCTTTATCTGTATCCTCACCATATTGATCCATGTCTAATCCTAAGCCGGTCATTAGCTCCTTAAAGAATTTTGGTTCTAAAGCGCCCACCGACATGAACTTTCCATCTTTGGTTTCATATGTTTCGTAAAAATAACTACCTGTGTCAAGTAGATTTTGGCCGATCGGTTTGCCCCAGATTGGAGAGGATTGTGATCTGAAAGTAAGATACGTTAATTTATTCTCCGTTGATGATTTGTTTAAGTGAGTAACAATTTCAAATGTTGCCCTCATACACAGGGCCGGTTTTAGCAATTTTCTGTCTATAGACGAAATGTAAATTTGATGCTTCAAAGCATTTTAAGTTGACGAAATAGAAAACACTGAAAATTTAAACTTAATATATTTTATTTTATGAGGAAAAATAAAAAATATGAAATTTATACAAAAATTGAAAATAATGTATAAACATCATAAATAAAAGTGGCTCTGCCCATACATTTATTGTGCACAAGCAAGAACAGCTAGAAATGTGTTTATGTACAGTACTGTGCACAGAAGAAATATTTGACTGGGCGCATGTAATTAATAATTATTAGTCTTATCAGGGGTTTTTGAAAAAGTGGGAAATTCGTGCTGTATTAGATACAATCTCAAATGAACAAAATTTGAGAGCTTCAAAACATGATTACCACAACTAGGTTTTGTACTTCTACTTCAAACTATGTATCCTAAGTAACCATACCTAAATAACCAACTGCCTATATAAGCAGCACCTTCAACCATATTACTATCGATCACTTGTCCTTGGTTCGAATTAGCTCGTTCAAACAATGCCATCGTGATTCCTAAAGCACAAATTAGACCACCTCCTGCAAAATCGGCAGCGAAATTAACTGGAGGCAGTGGCCTTTCATCTTTTCGCCGAAATAATGACAACAGACCACTCAGGCCTAAGTAATTAATATCATGGCCTGCCCGTTTCGAATAGGGACCATGTTGTCCAAATCCTACAAGTGTTATAATGTAAGATTAATAAAATTTGCATATAACAACGTGCGATTTGTAAGGAATGGTACAGTGTAAACTTCTTTTAAAAAATTGGCTTCAGTACGGTTTATGGACGCCCGAAAATTAGGAGTCATACCTTATTTGAAAGCTCTTGATGCAATGAGCACAGAGATTTTTCTATCAGGAGTCATAGCCGTTCAAAGTGTCTCGTCATGTCTAAAAGAAGTCATGAGTACAAGACTGTTAACTCGATGTCACTCACTAAAAATGCTTCATATTGTAACTGTAATGTATAAACATTTGTTACAGAACATCAAAAGCAATAAATAATGTTTTTCATGGTTTATTTAATAAATAACTGTAACTATCAAATATTCATTTTGATCCCAAGAGTACTCTTGTCTTGCCTTTATTTTTTTACTGTGTGCTTATTCCCAACCTTTTACAAAAGGGTACAGAACACTAGGCTTGTCTTTGGCTTATGGGCACACACCGAAAATTAAAAATCATATCTTATTTGAAAACTCTTAATTACAACACCAAGAACAGTGGTGCATATCATTTCTTGGTGGCTCTTTTTGTTCAGGAGTTATAGTCCTTCAAAGTGCCCCAACATGCCTGAAAGAATGAAACTTGGTAAACAGGTGTGTGAATTTTGCTACCAAATCTTTAAGCAATCTAAGCTTGATGGCGCAAATACTCCATTGTGAATTTGCCTCCAAATTCAAATCTGAAGATAAGTGGATCTCTTAAAATCTGTACACATATAGTTTCTTGCATAAAACTGCTTTTATCCGATTTAAATATTTGTAATATATTGCAAAGTTGCCAAGGTTGATATGTTTTGTTTTTGCAATTTCTCTGAACCCCATGCAGATAAAAGATTCAAATCAATTTTGTTAAGCCGCATGATTCCACAATTTTTTAAACAAATAATTTTTCACAATCTTCATTTTATCATGAAATTTCCCAATTTATTTAAATATCTACTTCACCTGTAAGACGTGCATATACTAGTCGCGGATTTTCCTTCATGAGAATATCTGGTCCAAGACCCAATCTTTCCATAACGCCACATCTGAATGGATCCAGCAGCACGTCCGAAACTTTAACTAATTTTTTGATTATATTTATGCTTTTCGGGTTTTTCAAGTCCAAAGCGAGAGATTGTTTTCCATTTCCAAGGAAATCATGATGCAAAGCTACATCTTCTAGCTAGAAAACCAATTAAACTGTGTATATCATTTGTAATTAATTATTAAAGGTTATACGGTCTCTCATCATTGTCATAAATAAAATTCAATATATTTTTAATTTAAAACACCAGTTGCCAGGTGGCGCTCTAAATTAAAAGATGAGCATATATGACGTGTTTTATTACTATGGTAAGATATTTCGAAAATGAATGAATGAATATATTTATTATTATATAAATATATTCAGTAATTTTGATAAGCCTAATTAGTTAATTCAATTCTTGTTTTGAATTACAGCTTAAATTTAAAATTTTATAAATGAATAAATAATGAACTTACTCTGTCGATACGTAAAACTTTTGCTCCAAAATCTGTTAAAATCATGCTACAAAAAGGTACTGGAGCTAAACCGGCAAATTCAAGTACTTTTACACCTTTTAGTGCCATGATATTAAATTTCTATTGATTTATATTATTGGTTGATTTATACGGTATCGAAATATGAATTTTACATTGGGAAGTATAAAACTAAATGAAACATGTTTTCAGTCGAAAAAATGAATTGCAAATATAAAGATATAAATTTTAATTACTCGAACAAAACAGGACGCAATATTTAAATTATTATTGTATGTAAATTTAAGACGTTAAACAAATAAGCGTACAAAGTCCAAACTGTGTTGAGATAATAAAATAGGTGTAATCATGCAGAGTAGATCTGCTTACCAATTATTAACATAGTTTGACATAGAATCTACATATTTTACAGATTCCTTTATTTTATATGTGCACTTTAAGATGAATTTACACTGTAGATCGAGAGAAAATGTGTTACCTAAAAGAATGATTGTCGTGAAAACTAATATTAATAAATTTATAATATGCAAGAACTTTAATATTTTTATTTATAATTAAAATATACTAAATCAAATATAATATCAAATATTTAATATAACTGTAGTCGTGTAGTTTAGCCGTTGTGGAAGTTTCTTAAAAATCTTATAAACTGATTTTGGTAGTATCCTTTTCCTAAAAGAATTAAATTTGCCTTAAGTGAGCAAGTACATTATTCAAACAATAAAAGTTTTACTGTAAATTTTACAAGTTGGACATAACAATGTTCTATTCAATGAGCAGCATAAGTGCTGAAACTGTATGAATAAATTTGCACAATGAGCCTGTTTGGACAATATTTAAGCAAATATTTATCTTAGACATTTAGGTAAAGTCACATAAAATAATATTTAAGGAATTTTGTTTATTGAAAACTTAAATTTTGAACTTTCTTTATAACCGCGAGTTTTTTTCTGAACATTATGTTTTTGTTTGCAACTGAGTTGCCAGATGTTTTTTAGTTCTAATAAAGATTTGTGTGTTGGTCAATTTAATAATTTAAATAAAACGTAGTGCTAACTTTGTACAAAAAAATGGAACCTTTTGAGACCAAAGCAAAAAGGTAATCATCGCTAGTAATGGCAATATTTTCGGTAATATCGATATGAAAATGTAGGGAAAATAAAGAAAACTTTTCATGCTTATAAACTAAACCTTCATTTTTTTATATTACTTCTTGTTCATTTATTGATGCGCCTAATTTGAGAGTTACTGGTGTTTTCTTGATAGGATTGTTTTCTTGATAGGTGCATATTCGTCACACTAATGTAATAACTTACCATATATACTATAGGTCCCGTAAATAATTTTTCCCGATTAATAAACATTGGCTGAAACATCCTAAAACTTCTCAAATCAAACTTCTCAGCCTACATTCCAAAATAAGCAGGTTAAAAACAGAATGATACGCGGAAATAGTAAGGTTTGCTATCTCTGCACTAATAAAATATGCCATGCGCACCCGCTTATTTTCTTTTTATTTTTCATATACCATATATCTACATACGAAGTACGTATATGTATAAGAAGATATAGGATTCATGTTTAGAGAATTGTTTCTATTTTATCTTAGTACATCTCTTGTATTTATATCACTACAATCATTTACAATGTAATTTAACGAAGGGTTATAAGGTTCCGCTAAAAAATTATTTAAAAATTTTTTCAAGGCGTATTTTTCAGTAACTATGTGTATAGATGTACGTACTGATGTATGTTCAAGAATTTCTCCTTCCCTATGGGACAGATCTGGATGATATTTGGTCGGCAGGTGCAGACGATGATTTTGCAGATTCTGTTCATTTTTTAAGAAATCGAATATGCCGACCATCAGCCATTTCTTCCTGTCCAGAATTTTTTTATTCGGGATAGGAACCTGAAATTATGCACATATAGGTCATTGTATTCTGCGTCAAATGAATTTAGTTCCATATTGCCAACTGTTATACAGTGCGACTTTACCACGTCTAAAGTTTAACAAACTTTTCGATATATCTCAGAAACTATAAAAGATAGGACATTCGCATAAACTTTATTACATAGACTACCTAAAGCTCCTTCGATTTTATTTGAACCATTTTTGTCTAAAATCACAATTTAAGATATATATACAGTGTGTTTTTTGTTTTGCAAACTTTGCAATTCATTTTCTCGATAACAGCTCCCGATTTTTGTAATTTCTGTTATGGAAAGTTTCTTTAATATATAAATGCGATTAGGTAAGTTTAAAAAAACGGACACGCAATCTTGGGAATTATTGACCGTGAAATAAAAAGTGTACTACCCTAAATATTTTGGTGCTTATGAAAGTTGGAAAAATGAAAGTTGGGGAACACATGTAAGACTAAGGGACCTCAATTCTACTAATATGGACAACTCTGTAGACTGAACCAATTTTGAGCAATAATTTTTTTAAATAACTTTTTAGTAACACTCTGTACGCCTTTAAACATTTTGATAGCCCTTGTAATTCTATTTAAAATGATACCACATATAAGGGACCTAACTCTTATCGTTTCAAAGATATGACCCTTAATAACGTAAACCTTCACAACTTGTCGCCATGGCAACCGGAATTCAATATTCATCTATACATGCATGGCCTAAATAATAATACATACATACATATATGCAAAGTTACAGGAAAAAATATTTTACATTGCTTGAAACCTATAAGACTATAAGACGTGCTTTTGAAATTGAATAAATGCTGTTATCAGTGCGGGGTGCACATTATAATTTTGGGAGGGGTTCAAAATGATCATTTTATTGAGAAATTCAGTTGCAAACTTAGAAGACTGAAAATTTAGTCGCATATAGTATCTTGTATTATGCGTCGAATGAAATTAGTGCCATGTCTGGAACTTGTATAGAACGCGACGTTGCCACGTTTAAAATTTTACAAACTTTTCGATATATCTGAGGAACTAAAAGATAGGACACTTTTTTGTATAGTCTACCAAAAGCTCGTTCAATTCTATTTGAAACATTTTTCTCTAAAATCACAATTTAAAATATATACAGGGTTTTATTGTTTTGTCAATGTAGTGATCCATTTTCTCGAAACCAGCTACTGTACTACATTAAATATTTTAATTCCTATAAAATTTGGGGAACAAGTGTAAGACCCAAGGACGTCAATGTTACACAAAGCGGACACGGAGCATAAGTGACTAAAAAGTGATCCGTAGCAGGGAAAAAAATAAGTCAACTACGACAGCAGGCCGCGTCGTCGGCAAATATGGAGACCAGGGAAGTAATGGGTTGGCGAATTCGTGCATAGACGAATTCACAAGATCAATGCACGCCAGACTGCTCTCTTAGATCCACTCGGTCCTGAAATCCATTGAAAACAGAGTCAAGAGGGGTCGGAGGCCATGGTAAAGTGGACAGCGGTCCGCGCCACAGGTAAATACGGGAAAAAAATAAGTCAAGAGCGGCCGTAGGCAAATATGGGGACTGGGGGATTCATGGATAGGCGCTTTATAGGGTAGGCGATTTATAGGTTAGACTAATGTTGTTTAATTTACCCTAAATAACTATTTTGCTAGTTGAATATAGTAGACGAGTTATAAGGTGACATGATTAAAATTAAAAGGTTCAACTTTTGTTTTATGCAAGATATAACAAAACGTAGACCTCTCAGTATATGATAGATGTGGTAGCGATCACGCCCACGAATTTTTACAACTTAAAGTATATTATGGTCAAAATAATGAATAGTAAAAATAATGATGGCGTGACGTTAAACGTATTTTTTGTTTATATAATAATTACACGACACTAATAAAAATTATCATTGAGATAAAATAAATGATGTTTTTGCGTTTATGTGCTAAAAGAGCCCAAAATATTAATAAACCATCTGTTTTAAAGGGAGATTGATATTAAAATGAACCACTTTTAACATACACGTTTTAAATGTATAAAAGCGGTAACAGTCATGGGCGGGTAACGGGGTGGTGTTTAAGATTTAGGGAGGGCTTTTGAACCCGCATCATTTTTGGGGCTTCTTTCAGCAATAAAAATAAGAGACCAATCAAGTGGTAAAACTGTTTCGTCTCTAGCTGCCAGAATTTCCATTCACCAGCTTTACCCTTGTGCAAAGAATTCGTCCACTACTGAGGGTGAGAAAACTTCAAATGTCAGTTTTGCTTTTGCATTATATACGAATGATTTGAAGTGTTTAATTATTATATTTGGATGCCAGACAAAGATTTTAAGATGGTATAAGAAATTTGACTTTTCAAAGTAGTTTGCTTCAAAAAGCATTTTTGGTTGGCATATGCTGGTGTAGTTGAAAGAAGCACTGTGGAAAGTGTGCATTGTCGTTGAAATCAAAAACGGGGGTGATAGGAAATAAAAACTGCACTATTTTGTTACAAGCTCATTTATAAACTTGTAAAATGTGGACGATAGGAGATTTCATAAAGGATCAACAAGAAAGAGCATGGTTCTATTGGATTATTGTAACACGGGGTTAAGGACGGTTTTAGGGCCCTTCTTTGGTTTCGAGTCTTTTTTGGAGATGAGTGTGTATCAAAGGACACCATCTCAATCAAAGCAACAGTAGTTGAGCTATGTATACATGGCATAAAATTTCAAAGGAGATTATAGAGACTTTGCGGAAAAATGATCCAGGAAAAAATAATAGACATGCTAAATATTTTGCAGTTTTGACGGATTAGACTTTGGATTTGTCACGCCCTGAACAAATGTCTTTATGTCTCAGGTACGTCGATCTCTCGTGGAAAAAGTTATGTGTTCGGGATGGCTTCCTAGGATTTATTCATGTTGAGGATCTTACTGTCCAAGGTTTGGCTTCAATTATTTTGAATACACTTCGTTCACATAATCTAGATCTCAACTATATGGTTGGTCGTGTTATGATGGGCCGTTGTTATGAGTAGTAGGTTAAAGGGCGTGCGAAAAATCATTAATGGGTAGTCTCCCAGAGCTCTTTATGGGCGCTGCGGTGCCCATTACCTTAGACTAGTATTGATACCCTGCTGGCTAACTACCAGGTATTGGAAACTGTATTGTAAAAAACACCGTTACTTTCTTCCAACAGTCGGTTTTCCGAAATGAGCTCTTGCATTGCATATCCTAACAGCCACGACTAACAGGGGGTTTTCAGTATATGCTTATTCCATGATTCCAGACTTGCTGGATGAAGAAACATGCCTGAATTGAAAAATCAGCATAATTACGTGAAGTTGTATGATAGACTCTTGAGAGCCTCCAAGTTTCAGGTCGAGAACTTACTGCTCTAGTTTATCACAGATCGTTTTTGAGAATCCACAATTTATAATTGCTATTATTATGAAGACAATTTTTGGTTATATGGCAAATTTAAACAAATTATTGCAAAAAGTTACTATGGACTTAGCTAAATCGTGTAGTTACATGCGGACACTGATTTCGCGAATTTTTCAAGTATCTTAGGAAAGGAGCTCCAGTGAAATAATCATTCTGGTCGGAAAACATTTGGATCGTCAGGCAAGTGTTCAGGTAGAGCCTTCCGAAGAAGAATACCGTAGCAGTTTTTTCCTTTTGTCGATCATTTGAATACCAGGCTGGAAGCACGCTTCTAGAGGCCCGAAGCACTCTTGTAGAGGCTGGAAATACGTTTTTAAACTCATGGAGATGTTACAGTAGACTTGATTGCGGGTCCAGCCATAATGGACAAAAAGTATCAAACGAATCCAAAAACCTAGGAGCCCTATACTTGAGTTCTGATGATCAAAAATTATTGCCATCTGACTCCTGAGTATGAGCTTTGGCGGATAGATTCTTCTGAAAAACCATCTACTACTTTTGAAGTACAATGTAATTCTAAGTTATTCTACTCAAGTATACTAACAATGGTGCAGATTTCTGAAACTCTGCCTGTTATAACAGCGACTCCCGAACGGATGTTTTCAACGTTGAGGCTACTTAAAAGCTACGTTCGAAACAGAACAGGGCAGGAGCGCTTCGCGGGATTAGCTTTTCTCAGGGTAGGCCGAAACAAAACAAGATTAAATCTCATACTTTAAAATCTTTGTTTATGTAACTAAGTATAGCAAACCCCTACCATTGAAATTTTAGCCACTACGCATTTCGTAAGAGCCATTATCGTTTTAAAAGCTCTAGCCTGCTAGAGTCTTTGACTAGACTAGGACGGCTATTTTCTGCAAATTCTACAAAATTTTTGAAAAAATAAAAAATCTTTTTACTGTTTCCAAAGAATGCATCTGGTCACGAAATTTTATTCCAATCAGTTTAATAGTTTAGGAGAAATTTAACTCTCATAGGAACCGATATATTTAATGTTATAATTTTTCAAGGTCACATTACTTCGGACTTTTAGCTCATTGCTTGAGCCTTAAACGATCTTTGGATACAAGCAACTAAAAAAAAAATAATTTACAAGAATACTTTTAGAGAAAATGTTCCGGAGTCAATTCGAACTTATTGAGTAGATTTTATTGTATATATATATAGTTCTATATAAATAAGGTGAACTAAAAACTGTCCCGAAATGTTCTTTATTGTCAACTGTACTATATATTAACAACATGTAGTGCTATTTTGAATTAATTTTTTATTTAATCATTTTCAATATATAATAATACTTTCACTATTAAAAGGAAACAAAAACTTTTCCAACTTTACAATATACAACATAATTATTAATAAATCAACTTATAAGATATACGAATCTTACAATATATAAATCAATTATTTCATTTTTTCTTTATATTTTAAAATTTTCGCTTAATATAATTATATTATTATATTCAATTTTATAGTGGTCATCTATACAATGAAGTTGCTTTTTTTTGCTTTAATAATTATTTATATGTATGTTTACGTTTCCACAACAAAAATATTTCGATGAAATAGATGAAATCTAATAATTATTTATATTATGCAGTTTCCGATATATATTACTATTTATATATGGAATTATATATTTATAGTATTTACAAGTGTTTAAGGAATATTTTTTAAATCATATTTGTAACGATTTAGCAAATATCTGACTCATATTTATTTAAATATACATATATTTATAT